>CAIGRP010068972.1:0-12331 GCA_903798385.1 Fraxinus cuspidata
AAGTGGGAAATGAAATTCATTTTCCGTCTACCCTAGAAAATAAGGTCAATCAAACACTAGTGGCCAAGCCCACGTATTATTACTTTCACAACTAAGCTAGTAGAAATTTTCTTATCACAGCACTAAACGTTTAATAATTTATGTATGTTTTGTGTAGATATTATTAAAAATATTATATAATTTCGAAAAAAAAATATATGTTTTCAGGGCGATCGGTCTTCTTCTCCCCATCTCTCCGCCCCTAAATAAGATAGTTGATCACGAAGCTGCATCTTATTTATATGTGGAGTTCGTTGCGTGATAAGTTTAAGCCAATTGTATTTCACGTTTCATTTCATCAGTAGTTCACAATGACTTGAATTATATGATAGTTTCTTACCTTTTAAAAAAGGAGCAAATATCATGCAAATATACTTTTTGTATTTGAGACATGAAGCATGATCTAATTGTAGAACCTATAAATTTCATTTATATAACGTCTCCTCGCGGTTAACAATATTTCTTTTCGACAGCACGTCAACGATGTAATTGATTTGATACAATCACAAATTTTATAAAATTGATTTATATATTAATCCAAACATAGATAAGTGCAAGAAATGTACTTCGACTCACGATGACAATCCTAATGATATACTATAATTGACATATTTCTTCTCGCCATTCTTTTATGTCTATGGAATCAAAACTAAATGTATATTAGGAAACCTATATAGAGGTCCTAATCCAGCATTAGACAGGGTCAATTCATGTTGAGAAGTTCCTCAATCATTTGCAAAGCAATCCTTTCCTCTTCGCTCATTCCATTATTGCATCCGATCTCCGGTGTTACCTCCGGCATTATTTGATCGTGCTGATCATTGTTCTCGTTGCCAAGCTCAACTGTCATTACCCAGTTTGAATCTGATTCTGCTCCGGCTGACTTTTGCCACACCCCAATATGGGACTTCTCGATGTCGAGCCTTAGGCAAGTGAGAGAAGGCGATGGCCATTGACCACACTTGCGAAGTTTCGCAGTGAGGATTGATGAGAGGGAGGAAGAAGATGGTGATGACATAGACTTAACATCACCATCTTCATTCGTCTCAATTGGGAAGTTGGTTTTGGCATTTCTTCCACTCATTAACACCGCAGCCTCGTCGTAAGCCCTTGCTGCCTCCTCAGCTGTATCGTAGGTCCCCAACCACACCCTCTTCTTCCTGTAAAATGAAAACAAATGACATGCTTATATGGATTTACATGCAAACATGCTATATCTAGCTAATACTGATATATAGTGTGCAAAAAATGGCAGTGGTTTAATCAGTTTACAGTAAAGGGTGGCGAATCTCGGACACCCATGAACCCCAATTGCGTTGCCTGACGCCTCTGAATTTCTTGGATTTCGCCATGTTTTGCCGTCAGAATGGAAGATGGAGACTCTGATATAAATGTGTTGAGGAACATGTAAATTTAAAGATGAAGTCTCAAATTTAAGGGGATGAGACTGGTTCAATGAATTCCAGTTCTAGATATAAATTTTTGAGTACCATTTTTTGCATTTAAACAGAAATTGAAGTGCATGCTGGCTGTTGGCCCATTTATGGAAGCGATGGTCCTTTAGATTGCCCCTCAAATCCCCACAGCAATTACGAGTTTTGGGCCTCTTCATCGTGCTCTTCTGTCTTTGTCTGGCTGTTGAATCATCCCATTATAGGTAGGTATGTTGAGATTTATAATATTTTAATATGTGCCTAAAACTATTAGAACTTGAGATTTAATATAATTTGATGCTATCAAATAATTTTGCTTATTTGGTTGTCTTTTAAACATTTATTCGTTTATATTATTTGATTATGGAGTTAAGTGTCTTCAATCATTCTGTGATGACCTGAGTCGAGTTCATCCATGGAGAAGCACGGATAAATACTACTCATGTTTAGATCAAAAAATTTTATGTCCTAGACCCATGAGTAGAGATTGGCACTTTGTTCTAATAAGACCATATGGTCAATTAACCTATTAATTGAGGTGCGAGGATTATCTTGATTGTGATGACTAAACCTCGAGTGTAATGATATCAGTACATTTGGGAGTATGGGATGTGACCCATGTGTAGTTTAAATATGGTAGTGCAATCATGCGATGAATTTAAACTCCACATGACTTCCTAGTGGATTACTTAAATATGTAATAAGAAGTTGGTTGTTATTTGTGAACTCGAGAGTCTTTGATATGATAAGGATTGATATCAATTGAGGTAGTCAAATACCTTATTATGTTGAGAGTTTAGAACAAAGTCGCGAGCACGTATTTTCATTTGAAAACTCACAACTATGATTAATAAGTAAATGAATTCATTTAAGTATTTACTTCTAAGTTGTTTAAACAATCTTAAGGGCTAAAGCGAGAAACTAATTAGAAGGCGTAACAGTCATTTTTTCCCAAATATAATTATTCGATATCCGAGTAATTGCAAAAAGTTGAAATAATATTTTTTTTATGATTACATTAGAAATAAAAAATGAGGGACAACACTTCGCAAAAAGGTCAAAATAGGTTTCATAGACAAAACAAGACAAGAAGGAAAACCCTAGTAATGATTGACCAGGGCATCTTGTTGCCCACAATGAGTATTCTGAAGAATAAAAAAGAAATGAAGACTTGAAGAAAGAAGATTCAGAACAAGAATTGAAATAACATTTCAGCAAGAAAATGAAAATTATATTTAATCACGCATTAGGGGTAATTACACTAATCCCTAATGAGAGTAATCAGAAGGATTATAAATCAGAATGTAAGGCTTTTGAATAAGGTTTTTTTCTTCTTTTTTTTTTTTTCAATTTCTACAAGCCTTTTTTCACAGAAAAATAATGAGCAAAGCATCCCAAAAGAATGGAGAGAACTTATTTGCAGCAGTCATTTGTACTAAAATCGTTATGTTAGTGACGCCTGACTCCCAGGAGTCACATGTACAATAGAATATAGATTTTTATTTTTTAGCATACACTATATATTAAAATTTCATATATGTCACTTATCTTTCTTTAAATACTTAGTTGGTATAAATAATATTGGTTGATAGTCTTATCATTATTGAACTATATATTAATATTGGTATAAATACTTAGTTGATAGTCTTATCATTATTGAACTTTAATATAATCGCTACGTGTACCTTAGAAACGAAAATAGTAAAATGACGATCAATCTCTATAGTTGAAAGGTTAAAATGCATTTTTTTTCTTTCTATTTTAACACTTTAATGACGCAGCAAGATAGTAATTTGGCATACAACACAGCCATCACTTGTTATTGCAGTTTGGCCATCAATTAAGTGTCCCTTTGGAGAATTTATAAATGATTTATATAGATGAATAGTTGTGGATTTCACGTAATATGTTGATAATATTGAGTAACAGATATAAAGTGTGTTATATTAATATTTGAACCATTTATTATAAATTTATATCCAAATTGAGGCTAAGTAACTTTCATCTATTTTGGGGATAACATATAATAGATTGTTATAATTTAAAACCAAATTAATACTTCATTAATCCAATTGAATTTAGTTGACAGTTCACTAACTGGAGATGAAATTTACCCTATATTTAGAAATCACATGTGCTATCCCATAAGGCTTATACAAAGGACACCGACCCCGCAAAAATGTCTTCTTAATTGTCCACCTATCAAACTTTTAATATTTTATTACAATTTTGAAGTGTCAATTTTTGTTTAGATAACACCACAAAATGGTAGTGAATTTTAGAGAGATTTTGGCACTTATAAAATTTCGATATTTTATGGTTGAATATCTCAATTGTCATTGAATTTTCTTAAATATTTCCAATTATCATTGAATTTTAAAACCTCTCCGAAATGTCACTAAAATTTATCAAATACTACCATTGAACTTTAAAAGATCTTTGAGTTACAACATAACTTAAAAAATCATTATCACTTCCATCACTCGTAATTTTAAAAGTTAATGGATTAGATGACAAAATAGATGGAATGACGGATGGAACAACATTTTGGTAAATTCATTAAGTACGTTAACTTTTAAAATGGTGCATAACCTAGTGGTAGATTATAGAATATTTTAGTAAGTTCAATAACAATTCGAAGAACTTTTAAAATAATTATGTGACAATTGAGATATTTAATTTTAATAATGAAGTATTAAAATTTTATTGAAGGGTCAATTCAGATCTTTTTACAATATAAAGTTCGATATATGCTCCAAAAATCACAATTCTAAGTTCTCCCTCTTGAACTGATATATTATTAGACTGGATTAACGATATAGCTAACAATATTTTAGTTTCTTATTTTATTTTGTTGCATTATAATTATTTAATTCAACTTACCAAATGTTTATTAAGAATAAAATTCAACATCCAAATGACATTTTAAGATGCAATCCTAAAATGTTAATATAACATCAGAGTTGATAAAACTCAAACTAACAATTTGATCCGCCTGAAGCTCAAACGAGTACTCAAATTTCAAGATTGATGTTTTTTCAATGAGTTATTATCTTGTCATCTTACAAGAACATATTAAGAGAAAAATTCAAAATCGATTTAAGTATAAAATTACTGACCAACTGTTTGAGCTACTCTTCTTAAAAAGTAAGCGTATAATATGAAACTTCAAGTTTTATAATATTATGATGCAGAAATAATTGGCTACTTCACATTTCAACACACAGACATTACAATTATAATAATGATAGTAAAAGCGTTACACAATACTGACGTACTCAAGCACCTAATTGAGACCCCATGGCATCAATGTGTATTAAATTTGTGAAAAATACAACTGCAACATTAATGTATTTAACTAAATTGAAAACGACTTACTCAGATCGACAACGCGCATTGAATTAAAGAGAAAATAACATATTCAGCATTCACGTGTTTCATTTTTGTGCACCTGCATCTCAAATGCATTATATGATTTGCTACCTAAATACCATTTAAGTTCAAAATTTTTTTATGTAAGTGGGATTGTGTCTAACGAATAGAAATTCATATCCAACTTGATCGCCAATGAGTTTACATTAAACTCAATAATGATGTCTACGTGTCGTTCATAAATCTAGACAACTTGTTGAGTGAAAGCATTGGAAATATATCAATTTTGTGTTATTTTCTAGACAAGCTTTTGATAATTTTTATTTTCCTCTTTATCTCATCAGTTTGATAGTCTTTGTCAGATTGCACCGAAAGATAAATTTTATAAACAATATGTATTTTACTTATGTGGCATATATTTTTTAACAATCTGTTGAAGTATTGACGACGTTCTAATTAGATATGAATATGAGAGAGGATTTGCAATAATCAATATCGAAACGGACATATACGGTAAGAGAAATCTCTAAAATTGCCGAAAGTCGAGTGTATGATAGATGACTAATCATTAGTAGATCAAACTTTCTTAATCATGTGATGGTCAAACTTTCATTGATGGGTAAATTTCATCTACGGTCAATGAACTGCCAGCAAAATTTCTATTGGTTCAGTTTCAAAGTTTATGACTCCATCACTTTCCATCTTACAAATTATAAAAACTATTTAATTAATACTGGTATGGTCAACAAAGTGTACCACACAATGGCTGTGTGAAATCAAATTTTATCACTACCTCATAAAAGTGTTAAAATAAAATAAAATACTTTGATTTTTTTCTTTTTTAGTTTAAAGTGTTACGAAAATATATTCGTTTAAAATTATCGTAAGTGTACGATTCGTCAACAAGTAGTAAAATAAACTTTTAAGTCTAAGTATCATACCCATAGAGATTGTACTAGTTCAAATTTAAGTTAACTTAGTTTTAACCGAAAAAATGTGATTTTTCAACAACCAAATTGTAATCTAATAATCTTTTTTTGAATTCAAGACTTAAATTAATTAAAATCAACGCTAATTAGTAAATAATGCAAGTGTTATGGAAGTATGATGATGAAAAGCGTACACGATCCCGAATCCTCTTATATCAATCACCTTTAATATCGAACCTTACAATTTGACAACACAATTCAATTATAAAGATCAATATTCCTAAATTATTTATCAATCTCTCTCGAATATGAACATACAAGAATGCATTAAGGATTTATGAATAATTAAATATCACGTAGAGCATAGCGGTATATTTTTATCCTCTATCGAATTCTACGATAATTGTGTTTTACTCATTTTCAATCTTTCAAGGTAAAACAAGCCACAAAAATCATACAATCATTGCATGTATAATTGTAGAGACGAATAAACCCTGGGCAATCATTCAAAATTAAAAATGTGCTTTGAATATTAAAAAGAAATAAAATCAAAAGTTAAAAGTTCATGATACAAGATTCATCGTAATCCTAGCACTAAAATCGTTCAACTACTCATAATGTCGGAATTAAACAAGTAAACGTTAAAGAAATCGTTGATAAATTGACGGAACGTGATTAATTTCCAAAATATTTTGCACAAATTATGAATCAATTTTTTTGCACAAATTCTGGAATTATTTTCTATTGTTGCTGCCGTCTCTCCGTCGTTTCCTTTTTTTCCAATTTCAGCTGTCTGCTTATATATGCTTTTGAATATCCCAAACTGCCGTCAGCTGTTGTAGTGGAAATGGGAGTCTAATTAATTCTCTTCAATTTTATTCATATCCAATTCCATCCCCTTTCTCAATTGGTCTAAGCCCTAATTTGATTTTCACTCAACATCTTTCCTGGAATTTAAATCCCAGTCAAAGTCATGTTTAAAAGCCCATCAATGCATTATTTCTCTTCAAGGCCTCAACTCTTTTAAAATAATGCAATTCAATTCTTAAGTCAAATTAATTGTGCATCCAATGTCCTTCTCAAATTCTAGTTTGTGAAATTTGATCCCTAAACTACATATTTCATTCAATTTTGTCGTTCTTCCTTTCCAATTGCTTAAAATCTGGTCCAACCCTGAAACAAACGGAAATTAACTCACGTTAAGTAGAATTCAATAATTTGTTAATATAAAGCTTAGTAATATGGCTCGGATAAGTACACAAAATGCACTTATTAAATACGTTCAAACCAAAACATTTGTTCGTTCTCGAACAAAACAAAACTTAAGTATAAACCATATTATTACCTTAAGCAAATTATGAACAATAGACTCAACATTAAATTAGTTCTGATATGATTCGGGTTCAAATTTGAGTAACACTTTAAAAATATCTAAACAACATCAAAAATAATTTTTGACTTATCCGATGCTCAACTTTGTGTGTGTGTGTGTGCGCGCGTGTGTGATTAGCCAAAATAGAATTCACACCTGCACTAGAACAAGACCAATTAAATGTTGTTGATTTACTCATAATCTCAATCCTCTTGTGGTTAGTCTTTCTTCACATCTCGTGCAAAATCACTCCTTATCCTTCTCTCTAATCCCCGAGATATTACTAGCACATTTGGATTCCTAATAGTCATTAAAATACATTTTTTTTCCACATAAAGTGATAAGAATTAAATACTTGTAAACCTAAAAAGAAGATGGTAAGTATTTCTTAAAGTTATACCATTAGTCTCTAGAGTTCAAATCTCAAAATCCTTATCGGGCACCTCTCGCTTTTGACAATCAAGTCCCTTTTTCTTTCTTTCTCTAGAACTTATACTTTTTTTGACATATTATGTACAAGACTTCTCTTCACTAAGTTATCTAAATGATCCTTGTAGCGAACTTCAGGTCGATGACTTACAAGTCAAATGATTATAGGGCACCAGATTTTAGAAGCCCTAGCAAAATTAATAACTCGAGTCATAAAAGCTACAAAGATAGGTATAAGGTATATTACACTTTCTTTTTATATGAGATTCAAATTTAAAAATGGTTAGTGCTAGTTCTGAACTCCCTAATAGTGGGATCTGAGAACTACAAACCATCAATCTTCTGTGAATACAAGCACTAGCATTCCCACCCCTAAACTGCTTTTTAAGAATTCAACTCTCACATAGGTCAACAATATTAACAATTAAATTTCCATAATCAAGTCATGTTCCAACATAAGTGAAGTCTATAATGAATATGTGCTCAAGTATCAACTCTAACATGGATAAGTACTCAAGTAATAGCATAAATTACGATGTTGATCAGTTCTAGCCAAAGTTGTACTCAATTCATAAAAATAAATATCATTATATAGGCCCGATCAGTAATTCAAAAGCAAGAAATAAAAAATCTAAGTATCCTAATACTTACCCATCCCCACCCTTAAATTAAAACATTACACTGTCCATAATGTGAAAACAAAAATAAGCAAAATAAAGGAGTAAGGATCAGAAACTTCTTGAGGTTAGATATGGATAGGTAGAAGGATCACGCTCGTCCAACTGGCTAGGTGAAGTAGTGAGCCTCATAAACTAATGGTGTCTTTTATCTGGGCAACATTTCGTCAATTGTCTCAAGTCAACTCCTATCTGTCGTTAAGATATTCGTCCGCCCTCTAACGACAGGTCGGAGTCTTGTCCGCTTTGAATTTCCTTTTTTCTTAAGCGGTAGCTTTTCTCTTGAGTGGCATTGTACCTATAAATATAAGATATAATTATCAGCATGTTAGACAACAAACATAAAAGTAAAATAAAGTGAACACCCCCAAATTATACTACTATATGTCAATATTCATGCACCAAAGTGTAAAAGATCATACCATGCTCAAGAAAATGTCATGATATATGGTATGTATTCATTAGATGAAGATAATATAGCTCACAATCCCTAAACTAACATAAAAGAGTTAATTATGCATTTTTTACTCAAAGCAACAAAGGACTTTCAAAACTGGAAAACGTGAAGAAAAAGTGAACTTTTCTCAAGCGATCTCTAGACATTTGAAAGATTATATGTTAGTCTTACTTATGTTCAAATCTAAGGTCAAACGGAGGTTGTTTAGGTTAGACGGCGGGTGAAGTTGGTGACATGGAATGAACGATTCCTAGCCATGTCATGCCCCGAATAGGGCAGGAATTACCCGCCTAACCAGGTAAACGTGGTGGAGATCATTGCAATGAAGAGGGTAGGGAAAACATAGTTCTCGTCCCATTTAAAGTTGATTTCAATTTTAAGTTCTTTTGCAAACAAAAATAAATGTTTATCATCATTTTTAAAAAGAACGTGAGTTGCTTTTAACAAATTAGGAAAAAAGTAATAATATTTATTAACTGAAAACATGAAAAACAAATAAGGCCTGCTAGCCTTTAATAACGCCAAGTGGTCACCTAGTGTTTTTGTCTAGGTATGCATCTAAGCTGTTCAATTATCCAGCCTCCAACGGTGATCCATGCAGAGAACAAGAATGACGACTAGGAGTTTCTTTTCTCGTGCTAGCAAGAATAATGAATTATGCCATACAGTTTTCAAACCCTAGTAGCCTATTAATATAAGCCCAAGCAGGCTTGACCCTCCTCTTAAACTTAACCCAGTCCAATATTTAATTAATCCAATTAATTAATTCAAGTCAATTAATAAACAATCCAATTAATTAATTATCCAACACTTGCTAATTAATTAATTGGTGAATCTCATTCTTCTAGTTATCATTTATGTGTGACTCATTAGGTTCCCAACCACGATACCTAATGACTGAATTATTATTTTGATCTGATCAAAATCGATAAATTAAAGCACCTATTTTAATTTATCACAAATTCATATTCGTCGTCTCAGATTGACATCTAACAATATGTCTGACAATACATGTGACGGGAAATGTCACGTGGTGTGACAAAACCAAACTTGTTCGTTTACCGTGAAACTATAATCCTTTCGTCAATATGATCCGATATTTACGAGATATGGATATGCGTCAATCTCGTTTATCGAATCTTACTATCTACGAGTGACGAATCCTCTATCGCTCATTCACAACCTTCATATGACTCTTGACATACCCGAACGATACTGTAATAGCAACCCTTGGCAGAGCAACATCCAACATCACCAAAGTATGATTGTCCTCATATAAGGTACTATGATGACCTCAAGTCAAAGGACCAATTTCACTACCGAACATTTGAGATTAACCACCGACACTCATATAGTTATCCATGTGGAATCTCTACAACGGGTTACCAATATTTTGTTTTATAACAAAACATCAACGTGTTCATTCAAGTGTCACCATACTTTAACTTGTAAGATCAGCTACTTACTTCTCGAGTAAGAAATGTCACACGTGATGGTCTATCCGTAATAACGATATTCGTATCTCGTTATTACATATGACCACAAACGATTTAAGATTCGATCATATATAATGTGTATCTCATAATCACAACTCATTGTAATTAACAAATCACTAAGATTTGAATCTACAGATTCTATTATTTAATTTATTAGAATATTAATTCAATTAAATCATAGATTTTTCATAAATTTGCATCGATAATATATATATATATTAAAAGTGTTTATGTCCAAAGTTGATTGGACCTAGGGTATAACACTTACAAACTCCGACTTGCATTAGATCTAATATCTTATGTATCTTATACCATAGGAGTCTAAATATCATGTTTATTGTGCGACAACTCTTTGTCAGTGGATCTACAATTTAATAATTTTTTGGAATTCGTTCTATCCTTACGTCATTTCATTGTATCATTTTTCCAATAAGATAATACTGCATTAACACATGTGTTGGATCATTGATGAGATCTTAGTTCATTCGCTTGCACGATGACTCCATTGTTATCAGAATAGAAAAGCATGTGATCAACAATATTAAGAACTACTCGAAGTTCATTAATGAACTTCCTGAACCATACCACAACTTTTATTACTTTCTTAAGCAATGATGTATAAGACTTCTACTTATTGAATGAACGATTGTTTCCTATTTGGAACCTTTTTAACGCACCGCTTAAAAGTAAACCAATATCCTAATTGAGATATGCTATCATTCTAGTCTGACTAGAAGTTAGCATCAGTGTATCCATGAACTCTTAGTTCATTTTCTTCATACAAAATCTTCTCAAGATTTTATCTGTATAGATTGGGATGAGTTAAGTAATCTATCTCTATAGATCAACTTGTTTTTCCCATATCTATCACGGAGAAATTATTTGACAACCATAATTTCAACAATNTCTCGGTTCATTTTCTCCATATAAATTCTCTCAAGATTTTATCTATTTAGATTGAGATGATTTAAGCAATCTTTTAAATCTATCTCTATAGATCAATTTTCTTCTCCCATATCTATCACGGAGAAATTATTTGACAATCATAATTTCAACAATTGAAATATAGAGACATTTCCTATAATATGTCTCATACATATAATATGATGAATGCGACAATGCTCCCACTATCTTCTTGTAAACATACAATTCGTCTTCACTTTTTATAAAATCTAACATTTTGAATTTTGCATCAAATCGAAGATTTCAGCTCCAAGAGACTTGTTTCAATCCATGTATGGATTCATCAAACTTGTATACATTGTTGGCTTCTTTGGATTCAAAACATTTGGGTTGTGTCATGTACACTTTCTCTTGTAAGTTTCTGTTAAGAAATGTAGTTTTGACATCCGTTTGCCATAACTTATAGTTATGGTATTCAGCTATTGCAAGAAAAATCCAAATGGATTTTAGCATGGCTATATGTAAAAGTTTTCATCAAAGCCAACTCATTGTATTTATTTATAACATTTTGATACTAGCCTTGCTTTGTATGTAGGGATGTTTCCGTCCATGTAGACCATTTTCTTGTAAACTCAATTACAACATACGGGTTTTATTCCATTAGGCTAGTCAATCAAGGTCTAAACCTTATCCACATACATCAAGTTCATCTCGAATTTCCATGGCCTATTGCCACCTCTTTAAATCACCACTTGACTTTGTTTCTGTGTAAATAGTAGTTTCATCATCCTCGATTACCAATGCCCGATTATTAATCGTGGGTCCGTACCTACTAAGAGGTTGAATGATCCTACAAGATTTATACGGAGCTAACGTGTTCTTAGAAGTCTCTACTTCCTGATCAATAGTATGTCCCTCAGCAATTATGTAATCAGACTCATGTTCATCTATTTGATCAACTGTATCCGTGAATTCTTGAACTCCTTCAAGATTTATTCTGCTCCATGTCCTCTCCTCGAATAAATAATTTCTCTAGGAGTATGGTATGTCTTGAGATGAACATCTTTTTCTCAACAGAATTATAGAATTGATATCCAATTATCTCTTGGATAACTCACAAATATATATTTATCGGATTTAGTCTGAAACTTATTCGATTCAGTGCACTTCACATAAGCGCCACAGTCCAAACTTTCATATAAGATAAGTTGGGCATTTCCATAA
>CAIGRP010068989.1:0-14131 GCA_903798385.1 Fraxinus cuspidata
ATGGGGACCTAAGATGTTCTTGCACCCCTTCCACCAACCCTTGTTGACATCTATAATTTACTCAATTGGATATATATCAAGATCAACAGCTAAAAATACTCGACTTGAGACCATTTCTCAAGGAATTGCTTAAATCGAAAGGCTTACATTGTATGTGGAAAATTGAGCCATTCAATATTTTTAATCCAGTAAAAACAACTAAAAGAAGTTCAGAAACTCATAAACGATGTGAAAACAAACACAGACGAAAAATTTTATTAAGTAGATGAGCGTCCATCATCAAGGGATCATCGTCATCATATAATGAGGGAAGAAGCCAATTGAAGAAGCTAAGTTTGGTTTGTTTCTTCTGATTCCGCCTAGAATACTTGACCAACATTTCCCAAAGTTCTCTCACGGTCCATTGTTGGGATATAATCCATTCTACTACTATGTTAAGCTTCCTCAAGGTCTCCTAACCAAATGTGTAATATAAGATGAAAGGTCTTAGTGCTTGAGACGCCACTAGCCACTGAATTATGGCTTTGTCTTCAAGAGGGTTTCTTATTCCTTCATCAAACCCAGATTTCGAAAATCGAGCGTCTACGAACAAATTTTCATATTGCTGTCTTTTGGATTGATCATAAAAGCCACAAAATACCTCATTAATATCTTGGAGAAGGCATTCCGATGTGTATTGTCTCTTACCGACATGGGACATTGCGACTAATACAATTATCCTTGTCTTGCGCCTTTCCATTGTCCTTGTAGATGCCACAAAACCAAAATGAATATCCATAGAAATTGGAGAATTTTTGCGTACCAATAACTTCAATAGCCTCATCGTCCGCCATTGCAGGCGAGAAAAGCATGCCAACAATTAATTCTGGATTGATCAAAAAACGAATCTCTTCCTACATTGATGAATCACAACTTCTTTTATGAAATGCCAAATTTATTGTCCTATTGATAGGATTGATGTAGGCTGGTAAAAAAAAAGAGTCGCTTATAATCGACCAAAATCGTGAAAATCGCCCTAAACTGGCAGAGAGATATCACAAATTTAGGGTTTGGTTAGGGTTGAATTGCATTCATCAACGTATATTATTCGGTTAAAAAGTGAAAGGGTATTAATCAATTTACTAATTGATAGGCCGTATTGGGCCTTAATATCCCGATATGGATTCAAATTCATTAACCCATTCAAGCCTAAGAAGTGTCAATCTAAAGAGCCCGACAAGATATAAGATCACGAATAAACCCAAGTACTTGGGGCCTCAAGACCCATCTTAAAAGTACAAAACCCTAATCCTTCTCTCCCCTTGCACGATCGCACTCTGCAATTCCAAAATCTGTAGAGAGAGGAAAAAAAAACCCAGCATCCACCCTACACAGCCATGGCGGCGGAAAAAACCGAGTCCGTACAGTGCTTTGGCCGGAAGAAGACGGCGGTGGCCGTGACCCACTGCAAGCGGGGACGCGGATTGATCAAGATCAACGGTGTCCCAATCGAGCTAGTCCAGCCGGAGATCCTCCGTTACAAGGCGTTCGAGCCTATCCTCCTCCTAGGCCGCCACCGCTTTGCCGGAGTGGACATGCGCATCCGCGTCAAGGGCGGTGGTCACACCTCCCAGATCTACGCCATCCGCCAGTCAATTGCCAAAGCCCTAGTTGCATTTTACCAGAAATACGTAGACGAGCAGTCAAAGAAGGAGATTAAGGACATCCTTGTTAGATACGACCGGACTCTGCTTGTGGCTGATCCACGTCGCTGCGAGCCGAAAAAGTTTGGTGGCCGTGGTGCTCGTGCAAGGTTTCAGAAATCTTACCGTTGAAATTCCGGTATATCTGATTATGTCATTCCAGTCTTTATGTTTACTGTTGGTAGTATGCGTTTGGAATTTTGGATTTAAACTAAGTTTTGATTGAAGGTACTGTTCTATTAAAATTCTGATAGTGGTTATAATCTGTTTTCTTAGGGATTTGAGGCAATTTTATTTATAAATTGTTACATTCCAGTTAACAAAGTGTTTTTTTTTTTTTTGGAAAATACTAGGATGATTTATATTACTTCATTTGATTTTTGGTTTTCTCGTATTTGGAATCACGTTAATACCTAAAAGTATTTGTGGGTCTTCGAAATGTGTAGCAGTCTGCAATTAACATCATGAATGAGTAAGCAATGCTTAGATCCAAATTCCATAAGATTAAAGGCCCTACTTTTGCATGTTTTAGGTTAAGTTTCTTGCCAGTATGCCCTTTTGGTGTTGCAATTGACCGTCTTTTAAGACATTGGTTTCATCAGTCCTAGTACAAAAATCACTAGTATGGAGTTAATTAAATCACTCCTCACTAACATTTAGGTCAGGTTACTATTTGCCCGTGTTGATTCCATCCATCCACTTGGACAAAATATTACACATGCTACTAACTGTGTTAAAATTTGACACACAGACAAAACACATTCGAGCAAACACATTTTCCCTTAAAAATTGGAAGAATCGTTCTCCATCATCATCATCCCCACCTCACCACCTTATCACATTATCGCTGCAACTTTCTGCCCCCACCATCATCATTTCCACCACCGCCAGTGTACCACCATTCTCCTCCGCCACCAACTCTAGTATGATGAGCCATTTACCCCCAGTCTTTGTGGTTTCATATACATCTCCTCCACTACCACTGTAAATCACTCTTTATAGCCATCAAAGCTACAACTGTATAAAAGAAAATAATTAATCTTCAATATGGGTGGGTAAATGTCCAAACCTAACCAAACTAGAATCAAATCAAATCGAGCGGTTCAGTTCGGTTCCACCAAAAAAAATTAATTGTTTTGATTCTTTGAAATGAGAATAATTTGGTTCTGATTCTGGTTTTAGTTCGGTTCTCATGCTAGAACTAAGCATCCGAGAACCAAAACCAGAGCCAGAACCAAACTTAATGTTTAATTTTATTTTGTATATATATATTTGTGGAGACCCTAATATTATATGCAATGAATGTCCATTAGTTGAATACAACCCATTAATCGATTATGAATAATTGGAGATAGCTCATTAATTATATACACTCTAATTTTGTATTTATTTGAATAATTTCTCCTTCATTTCTTTTCAATTTACACAACGCCGCGTCATGCTAATACTGCATTTCATTGCATCAATGGAGAAGACTATTTCAAGATAGAGAAATAAAATTGGTCAATCACTTAAAAGCCTTCAAATTATTTTTTACCTTAGATTGTTTGATGAATCATTTGTGTTCTTCACAAATAAATGAAAATCCAATAATCATGGAGTATTAAACTGTTAATGGTTGTCTATAATAGTGGATGTAAAAGTTTTGCGTAATTCATCATTTATTGTGAGGGTATGTTGCCAAAATTGATACAACTAATTTAGGATGTGTTTAAGTCACATTATTTTGCAAGAATGTATTTTGGAATAGTAGATTGATGGAGAATGTGTGATTGAAAAAGAAGGAAAAATTATTAATGTGATGAAAAATATTATTTTATTAAAGAATGTGTGGTTAAAAATGAGTAGAAGAATTATAATGAAAATTTTAATTTGGATCAAACAGGGGCTTAGTGAATCATTGTTATTACTTATTAAACTATTTTTTGTAGGGAAATAAAAACTAATTCGTGTATTCAAATTATGACTATTTTGTTTGTTAGTTTTGACTTCTGTGATTTTGATGATTGATAAGTTGAACTTGCTGAATGTTTGATGTTTATTTTCTTATTTAGGTACGTATTACTAACTTAAAAATTTTAAAAATGAAACTAGAACGTTTTGGCTTGGCCAAACTATAGAAAAAAAAAAAAAAAACCAATTTGGTTCCATTAAAAAAAAAAATCATTGGTTTATGGTTCGGTTCGATTATCTTAGAATCAGATCAAATGGATCCATGTCCACCCCTAATTTTTAAAATTAGAGATACATATCATTCGAAAACTTGAGTTAAAAACAGAGCCCATATGACAAAGTTGCAGTCTTGCACAATTACAAAGAGACTTGCACTAAATGAACCGGAGAAAACCCAAGAAAATAAAGGGAAATTTCTCGAGAAAGAACAGAAAGCTGGGCTTGAAATTCTCAGTCTTGAGATCCAGGATTGTAACTAATCCCCACAAAATTCTATTTGCTTGTATGCAAATGAGTTTTACCTTCTTCCATCATATTTGTTGTGGAAATCAAGTGGTAGAGAAAGAGGAGTAGGTTTGCAGTGTGCTAGTTGGAGGTCTTGATTGTGATTTATGAGCAAAAAATTTATATATTACAAGAAAATAGGACAAAAGATTTTACACTATGTAACATGGACATCTTAACCAAAATAGCGTGTCTGTGTTCGACGCGCATTGATATCGACATTTTTCAAAGACTTTACCATAAACATTTTTCATTTTTGTTAAAAAAATTATATATTTTTAATTCAAAATTATTAGTAAATAACAAATAGGTATTCATATTTAAAAGATTTCAATAAGAAAATTAATAAGTCTACAACTAAATTTATATTATATAAATGAAGAGTTTTAAAAAAATTAATTGTGTCGGCAACGTGTTGTGTTAGTATTTTTTTGAAAATCGCGTGTCAACGTATTCAACATGTATCGTGTCGGACACACGTATTTGTGTCAATGCATCATAGATTATACATATAGCTTATTTTTTGCTTAAGAAGCATTTATAATTAGAATTAAGCCCCAACGATTTGCCAGTTGAACCAATGACTCAATGAGTGACCAGGTAAATAGTCGGGTTTAGTATGATAGTAGACATACCAGCACTTGAAGGCGCGCAACCAAGGTCTGCACGATATGAACACTATAGAGCTCAAGACAAGGAACTAAACGTGCATGCATAAGTTGAAGATTCAGTATCCATACTGGGAGGTTAGCAAACGAATGTAGTTGTATTTTAGTTGGTGCATCCTGACACTAACAATCATGTGGAATTTTTTTTAGAGAATAGAACGTTCCATGGGCTTGGTTTTTAGAAGCATATAACTACAATCCATGTATAATACATATAATAATGTTATTTGTACATGAAGAGTTATATAATCAGAGGCGGATGGAAATTGGAAAGGGGGGCTGGGCTGGGCTCTCCCAATTGAAATTGTATAATACATAAAATAATGTCACTTGTACACAAAGAGTTATATTATCAAAGGCAACCTAAAAGCAAATTGATTTGTTAAAACTGGAAGACTTAGCCCAAATTCTTGGTAAAAATAAAAAAGAATAAAAATTTTAGCCCAGTCCAAAAGTTAATTTTAGCCTAACTAACTTTATTTCCAATCCAAGCCCAATATTCAATTATTCAAATTTAGTTTAAGACTCTACAGAAATTAAATATTTATTATATTCATATTCATGATACATAAATAACTCGTTACCAAATTAAGTATTTTATTTCGCACACATATATATAACTAAGTTTAAAGAGTTCACTTATAATCAAATTAGTTTATTATATAATAAATATTTTTTATTGATTAAAGATAAATGACATATTTGAACAGTATAAAATGCCATATGTTTGACTAAACTTNTAATAAATATTTTTTATTGATTAAAGATAAATGACATATTTGAACAGTATAAAATGCCATATGTTTGACTAAACTTAAAAGTAATTAAAATTTTTCTAATATTTTTTTCATATATTACTTATTTATACTTATGAGTTAAAAATTTATTTATTTTAACCATGAAATAGATGTTATTATCAAAATAAGTCTCTATATTTAATTTTATTAGTTAAAAATATATTTATTAGAATTTTGTTACGAGTGTCCCAAAATATATTTGACCCACATTATTATGAGTATTATAAATTTAACCTTTTAAACTAAATCTCGAGTGGTATAAAATATCTTTTATGGTATGAGTTCATCATTGAAAAAAAGTTAAATTCCAGCCCACCCTAACGTATTTCTTCTGGCTCCGCTCCTATATATATAATAATTTACATACAGATGAGATGTGTCAAAACAAAAGTGAAATTTTTTTATTTATTTATTTTTGGTAGATGAAATTCTGACATAATCATATCTTACCACATCACGTATGTGTAAATCATTATATACGTGTAGCACCATCGAAGATGAGTAATACTAGTAGTATATAATGTTGTACATAATGATGAAATGGAAGAGAGAAAAAAGAGACAAAAAGGGAAGAAATTTAGTTATTATAATTTTTCCATCTCTTCCATGTCATCATTATATACACTATTGTACACAAATAGCATTACTCATTTAGTGTAAGGGGTTGGTCTCTTCCTTAGGATCAAATGAATACGTTGTCAGTTGTAAAGGGTGGGGGGTGAAGGATGGAGACTAGCAAAGTGACCATATTTTTTTTTATGGAGTTACAGTGATAGCTATTTGCAAGTCCTAGAGAGTTTTCAATTCAGAGGGTATATATTTCTCTCTAGTCGTCCCTCTTCACACACTATATCATTTTTTATTCGTCTTCGGTTTTTGATACCGCCAAGTGCAAGCTAAAGTGCTTTTAATTGTTTGAGGTTCACTTTGAAATGCTGCTAAAGTGCAATTAGGTTTTGTTTGTCTACCCGAGCAAGAAAATCTAGAACAAATAAATCATGCTAGTTGGAAAAAAAAAAAATGAAATGAAATGATTGCATTCCTATCATCTAATTGCATATTACTTCAACAAATATACACAGCCAAAACAAATTAAACATTGTCAAAATCAGAAAGAAAGTAATTCTTTTCTTAGAACCTCAATTTCCCAACATGTGACAATGAACATCGTTGAGTCACAAATGGACTTCTAAGAAATACAAACAGTGTAATCCTTTTCCACCGATTTTATATCATTTTCTGTTGCCAAGAAAAAAGAGTATAAAAAACTGTTACAAAGAAAGTAATTGATATAATCAAGAAAATGTTCGACTTTATACAATTTCGTGTTACGTAGTTTTCAAGTTTGATAATTGAGAATGAGCAATAAGCGCAATGATGATGCACACCCGAGAAACAAAGTGTGTGTGTGTGTGTGTGTATTTTTGTCTAGCAGTTCACTCTAGTCAAGATAATTTTCAACTTTTTATTTTTTATTTTTTATAGACTTTTAGATGAAAGCTAGTTGTAAATAGTAGAGAATTTCAACACAAACAATGTGTATTACTCTCAAGCTGATCCAACAAGTGAGAGTTTTTCTTGTAAGTATGTTTATTGATCTACACAGTCTCTTCATCCGTCTTAATTATCTCAAGATTTTGCTCAAGAATCTTACTTTTAAGCATAAGCTGTTTCTGCCAATTGTTCATTGAAACCAATCTATTTATACGGTCTGATCACTCTGACAAGATATCAACCCATACCATTTCAAGCCTGCAAGCATCTCTAAAATATCATTACTAGTGCTTTAAGGATTATTAAATTGCTACTTCGAAGCTTTCTCCACAACAATGTAAAAGATTTCCGTAAAATCTATAGCTAAACCTTCACGATAAGTTGATAACTCTCTTTCAAATATTTCAGAGGTTTGAAATTCAATAAAAATTATCTAATACATTAATACTTCAATTTTTTTTTGGCTGATTATAAACTTCTACTTCTATCTTGGAAAATCTATAATTACTTCCCATCCATTTTTTTTTCATATAAGGGCAATGCATGTGCTTCTCGCGTGCGACCTATAAGACTTTTAAACCGGTGATCTAAAATACTTAACAATCTTGTTAAGGTGATCACATACAACATATAATATTATCTCATCGCTAAACTGGAGCTCATTTATTGTTAATGCTAATTTTTTAATGATTTCATTAATCTACTGCACTTTAGACTCAAACGAAGCACATCTCTTCGTCCCTTTAGCTGATAAACAAGTTAATTATTTTCTTGTAAGTTCCTTGTGTTTGTTGATCTCCACAATCTCCTCATCTGTCTTATTTATCTCACCATTGTGCCTATTTGACTTTTAATTTCCTCAACCAAGTCAATATGCTTTCCATGCCTATCTTTCAGTGAAAGAAACCCCACATACTTTCAGAATATCAATTCCATACCGTTATAAGCCAGCAAACACCTCCTAAATATCACTTTATGCTTTGAGGATCATTAAATTGCAACGTCGAAGCTTTCTCCATGAGAGTGAGTTGAATAGGTAACAAGACCTATTGCTAAACCTTTATAGAAACTCTTTAAAATTATCGAGGTCGAAAATTTAGTAAAATTATCTAACAGATTGATATGTCATTAGTTCTTTTTTGCTTATGCATATTACTTCTTGTCCATTAACAATAATTTTTGGAAAGTTCAATGCATGTGCATCTTGCGTGCGACCTATAAGACTTTTAAAGTTTAATTGATGTAAAATACTTGAAAAGCTTGTAAAGGTGATCAAATACAGTAGATGATATTATCTTAATTCTACTCTCGATCTCATTTACTGCTAATAGACTTTTTCTATGTTTTCGTTTATTTTTTGCACTTCAGACTCTAAAGAAGCAGATTCAAGTTTTGAGTAAAACCTATAGCTAGACCTTCACGGTAACTCCCTTTAAAGTATCTCAAGATATTCAATAAAATAATTGTTGGAAAAAATGGTTTGTTGGGGGCTATCTTGCCATAATTTTCAGTGGGACCTGTTCTTTCATTTTGGAAGATAGAAGTTGATTCGTGTTCTCCTCTGTGAGAATATCGAAATCATATATTTATTTGTCAAAAATAATAATTGGGTGAATGAGAAATTGGAGTTCAAAATAGACCATTTGGAAAGAGTCTACAAAGGAAAGTTTCATAAGTATGAAAATGGAAAGTTTAAATGTTTCATACATATGAAACATGACCATTTGAAAGGAGTTTAAAACAAGCAAGTTTCATACGTATGAAACTAGCCGTTGGAGCGACCACATAAGAAGGTTATAAAATCAATGACCATTTTATATATGATTACACTTTAGAATGGTGTAATTGTATGTAGAGGTTCTCTCCACATACGGGCATAGGGGTGCAAATCATGGATCGAAATTGAACTTCGGACCTGAACTTATATGCGGGTATGACCTGCGCACATGAATGTTGAATCAAATAGACCAAAAATTGGTCCCTTAGGAGCGTCAGAAATTATGTTCGCCGGAGTAGAAATTGTAGTGCACTGATTTTATTGATTTCTTCATTGTATCTTAGGAAATAGACGCTTGTTAAATCATCAAGTACTTACAGTGAATGAGCAAATATGTTTTAAGGATATTGTGTAATACATAGGCCTCGGTTTGCAAAATCGTTCTCTTTTTTCCATGTATTATTTTCTGCAATTTCATAATAATTGTTTGTACTTACTAAAATTAACAAAATTTTAACATTAATCTAATACATTAGCTTCATTTTTCTTTTTGCCGATTATATACTTCTACTTTTATCTAGGAAAAAGAAAACAACAATTTAGTTTTTGTATATTAAGAATATTTTTTGACAAATGAAATGCATGTTCTTTTCACATGCGACATATAAGACTTTACACTTTATGAGATATAAAATACTTATAAAGCTTGTTAAGACAATCACATTCAACACATGATATTATATTAAACCTAATCTCATGCTTCTTGAAGCCCGATGAGAACAATAAGGCTCGAGGAGTGGCCTTTCTCCACGCTTCTATCTAGTGAAGCACCGAGCCTGCGCTTCTCCCATTTATTGTGGTACGCATTTTTTATGCTTTCATTAATTTCAAGCACTTTAGACTCCAAAGAAGCAATTACATGGTTCCTATTTTCTTTAGCTGATCTAACAATATAAATCTTTTTTTCCTTGTATATTTTGGTTAAGCTCCACAATATCTTGTTTTGTCTTATTTATCTTAAAATTGTGCTCAACAAGTTGACTTTTAATTTCCTCAAACTTTTCCTTGCCTAACTTTCATCAAAACCAACCTAGTTACATGCCCCTCTGCCAAGACATCAAATCCTTACCTTTTCAATTTTTGCAAGCATCTCCAATATGTCAATACTTATGCTTTGAAGGTCATTAAATTTCAATCTCGAAGCTTTCTCAGTTAGAAAACTATGGTAAAGATTCAATAATGAGATGAATTGTTTTGGCTAAGTTACGGAAACTGTTGTGTTGATATTCTTAAATACCCGAGAGTTTAACAATTTACACAAAAAGCTATAATTGCGGAAGGAGTGATTGACTCATTCCAAAATTAGTCAACCTAACATTCTCCACAATAGTTGAAAAGATTTGAGTAACACCTATAGCTAAACCTTCTCGATAATTCTCTATAAAAGACTTCAGAGATCGGAAATTTAATTAACTAATCTAATACACTGATACTTCATTCTTTGTTTTTTCTGATTGTATACTTCTACTTATCTAGGAAAAAAACTATAATTTACTTCTTGTCCTTTAACAATAATTATTGAACATGCTTTCTCACGTGTGACCTATAAGACTTTTACACTTTAAGCAGTGTGAAGAACTTATAAATCTTGTTAAGTTGATCAAATAAAACATATGAAATTATCTTATTGTTAATCTCGAGCTCATTAGTGCTAATACACATTTTTTTTGTGGTTTCATTAATTTGTGCACTTTAGACTCCACAGAAGAATTTCACAATTCTTCATCTCTTTAACGCTTTTCTTGTAAGTCCCTTACAAGTTCGTTGATTTCCACAATCTCTTCATCCTTCTTATTTATCTCAAGATTGTTCTCAACAATGTGACTTTTAATTTTCTCAACCTGGATTATATGCTTTTGGTGCCTATCTTTCATTGAACCAACCTCGTCATACGGTCCCATATAGCCGAGATATAAAATTCGTACATTTTCAATCTTGTAAACATCTTGAAAATGTCATTAATAATGCTTTGAGGATCATTAAATTTCAACCTTGAAGCTTTCACCACAACAATAGAAAAATTACTATAAAACATGTAGCTAAACCTTCATGAGAGCTCTCTTTAAAATATTTCACAGGTCGCAAATTAACTAAAATTATCTAATAATTTGAATTGTTAATTTTTCTTTTTTTTGTTCATTATATAACTCTACTTTTATTGAGGAAATACTATAATTTATTTCTTATCCATAAAGTTTTTTTTTTCTTTTTTTAATAAAATAAGTGCAATGCATGTGTAATGTATGATATAAAATACTTATATAGATCTTTTTCTTTTTTTTTAGAAAAAAACTCACAAAAATTTAACATACTTACGTAGCTTATTTTTGTTAGGAAAAAACTTACAAAAAATATTAAGGTGATCAAATACTACAATCTTAATGCTGCTTTTGAACTAATTTGTATCTAATAAACATTTTTTTATGCATTCATGAATTTCTTGCGCTGATGGAATTACACGATTCTTCATCTCTTATGATACAATCTCGTATGTTGACCTAGTCAACCATGTCAGAATTGGATGGAATAATATCTCTTTACTGGGAGAAACGAGCCATTGAGCTGAATTCATGGACCAGAACCCTCGAGCCTTTTTGTTTTGTTGTCAAATTCCTTCATTTAAGCTGTCAAATTTACAAAAATGATATTTATTTATTTATTTCCGTTTTAGATTATTAGAAGATTTGTATAGATTAGTTTCCTAGAATTTTTCTTTGTTTAGCATAGTAAATGAGGTTTTTTTTTTCTTTGATAGCGAGATTTAGGGTTCATTGTAACTTGGTTGTATACTAATGAAAATGTGAGAGTTTCTCAATTCATCCAGTCGTTCAGTATTCCTAGTGAACTAATAATATTTGATGGTCTAATCCTTGATACTTAATTGAATAAATGAGTATTTGACGTGTTAATCATCTTTCGCATGCATCAAATTTTTATCAAGACGCTGCCACGCTCCTAATAAATACGATTTGGAGTTTGTCTAGCCTAGATATCGAAAATAATATTGGCGTTATGAGTTACACAAGTGTGTCTAACAAATGAGGACGTTAGAAAATTTGATAGAGATGGAACAATTGCATTAGCAAACGACAGTGTTGAAGCACTAGATAGATGATTTTCTATCAAGATAGTTTGACATTTGCTGAGGCATAGGTTCACCTTTGAGTGCACTATTCAGATTGAGAATGAGCAACTTGCAACTATTGTTGAACGATTCGGTGATTTAGAGAAAGTAGTTATTATTGTGAGTAGGAGCTTACAATTAAAGATTCTAGGATAAATCTTTATAGATCCATACATAATGGTGCAATTGTACATGTTTACCTAATCAATCGTGTGAGATTTGGATGACTAATATCAAAAAATATTGAGTCAGAAATGAGCCACTGAGTTGAACTGATGTGCCAAGCCCTTAAGCCCATCAGTTTGGTAGCAAAATTACATCGTTTTAAGTTGACAAAATGAAACTTTAGTGTTAAGAAAAAAATGTTTTCTATTATTTATTTAATTGTTTAGATTGTTGAGAGATTTGTGTAGATTTGTTTCCT
This sequence comes from Fraxinus cuspidata, assembly GCA_903798385.1. Lineage (NCBI taxonomy): Eukaryota > Viridiplantae > Streptophyta > Magnoliopsida > Lamiales > Oleaceae > Fraxinus > Fraxinus cuspidata. The sequence continues at coordinate 12,424 of CAIGRP010068989.1, forward strand.
ATTGTTTTTCCTTGTTCACAATAGTATCATTGTAACTTTGTTGTTTATCGATGAAAATTTGGGAGTTTCTCAATTCTTCCATTTATTCGGTGTTCCTAGTGAATCAATGAATATTTGATGACAAAATTCTTGGTATTTAATTGAATCAACAAGTATTTGACGTCTTGTTCATATTCAGGAATAAGTTCCTATTCAGGATTATTCAGCCTGATCTCACAAGTAAAAGCTTTTATTTTAAATTCCTTATATGTTATTGATCTTCAAAATCTCCTATATCCATCTTACTCATCTTAACATTGTGCTTGGCAATTTGTCTCTTAATTTCCTCAACCTCACCAACAAGCTTTTTCTGCCTATTTTACATTGAAGCCAACCTAGTTATATGGTCCCACAGTGCAAAGATATCGAATCCGTAACTTTTCAAACCTGCAAGCATCTCCAAAATGTCATTACTAATGCTTTGGGATCACTAAATTGCAACGTCAAAGCTTTCTCCACTACATGGAAAAAATTACTGCAAACCCATGATAAGTATCTTTAAAAGATTTCAGATGTCGGAAATTCAATGTAATAATCTAATGCATTGATACTTCATTCTTTCCTTTTTATATACTTCTACTTTTATCTAGGAAAAACTTTAATTTATGTGACCTTTACACATAAGTTATGTAGAATACCTAAAAAAGCTTGTTAAGGTGACCAAATACTCCGCGGCATTATCTAATCGCTAATCTGGAGCTCATTTATTGCTAAAGCGCATTTTTTATGCTTTCAATAATTTCCTGCACTTTAGACTCCTTCAAGACATCTATGATTGTCATTTCTTCTTGTTGCTCATTGTGTACTAATTTGTCGAGGAAAAACTATAATTTACTTCTTGTACATTAAGAAGATTTTTTTATAAGTGCAATGCATGTGTTTCTTGTGGGCAACATATAAGATTTTTAAACTTTGAAGTGATGTAAAAAACGTTCAAAGCTTATTTTAAAAAAACTATCTACTTTGTTATGGTGATCAATTACAAAAAGTGATATTTTCTTATCGCTCCTCTTGAGCTCATTTATATAGACAATTTTTATGCTTCATTAATTTCGTGCTCTTTGGAATCCAAAGAAGAAATTCATGATTTTCTCCTTAGCTGACATGAAAAGTTGAAGCTTTTCTTGTAAGATCCTTATATGTTTGTTGATTGCCATAATATCTTCATCCGTTTTATTTATGTCAAGAATATATTCACTGATTAACTTTTAATTTTTGCAACCTGGCCTATATGCTTTTATTGCCTGTATTTCTTTGAAAATGATATTATCTAACACTATTCTGGAGTTCCTTTATATCTACGTGACATTTTTTATGCATTCCTTAATTTTTTGCAATATGGAATTTATAATAGTAACAAAGTTGACTTTAAAAAATGCAACCGAAAAATATAACGACGTTTATCGAGCAAATCAAGAAATTGAAATTTCTTCAATATTAATATTAACAAAAAATTTTGAGTATTTTCTTCTCGATTGATTAATTTTTTTCTTCAAGAAAACTTGATGATGAGTTTTATTCAAGTGGAGGGGATTGATGTAGTACACAATCTCACAATTAATAGCTGCATACTACAATTGTGATTTATTTATTTTAGTTGTGTTTATCTTTTCTACCGTCACGACTTGTCCGAGCCACGGTAATCGACAAGATGAACTCATTAAAGTTG
>CAIGRP010068991.1:0-90415 GCA_903798385.1 Fraxinus cuspidata
ATAATGATTTCCATTTCGATTTAATTTTACAATTACTAGCATGTAGGAATTAATGAATAAATGATCATTACCATAGTTGTCGAATTTAAACAAAAGAGAGTTGATAGAATTTTGATGATTTCTACTTAATGCTTTTTTTTCTCTCATTATTTTGGATTCTTGCTCAAGCAATAAATGGAGAATAAAAAGTGCTTAAAGAGTAGAACAAATAAGTCACTTTCAATGTCTACTCATTTTAAAGTGCAAAATTATTTATTTTAAATTTAACTAGTCATGCTTGATAACTTACTAATTTTCAGTTTTGATTGATGAAGGAATTATTTATTTGAAATTAGAAAAAGGGTTAATTGCACAAAATGTTCTAATCCTTTTTTTTTTTTTTTTTTGGGTCGTCTCAACATTTTTTTCGTTGTATTTTTATTTCCATCCTTTTCATTTAATGATTACATCTTGTTTGTGCGAAAAAAAGGCGATATTAAAAAATTTAAAGTGACGTGGACGTAAGTAGTCAAATCTTGTCCGCATCAGCCTAACATAATCACAAAAATAACCTTTAAACATTTATTTATTCCTTGCATGTCCCATAATTTCCTGCCTATTTATTCATTCATCTTCTTCGTTTTGCTTGTCCGTTAATCGTCTTCTCCACCAGAAGAAACTCCTATACACACACAGAGGAAAATAAAAATGGGTTCACTTGCTCATCTCGTGGAAAATTGTCTAGGTATAATCCAAGTTTACAGCGATGGCTCCATTTTCCGGTCTGAGGTATTATCGATCAATCTTGTTAAGAGGAGTCGTTCAAACTTTTTTGAGTATAATTTTCGTGTTTAATCATTTTAAGATTAACAGGTAACAAATTTCCCCACTAAAGTCCAGGACGATGGCTCTGCAATATGGAAAGATTGTCTCTTTGATAAGAAACACAATCTTTTCCTCCGCCTCTACAAGCCACGATCCACTTCTAATTCCTCAGCAGCAGCCAAACTCCCAATTCTATACTTCTTCCATGGCGGAGGCTTCTGTCTTGGTTCACGCACATGGCCCAACTGTCACAACAGCTGCCTCCGCCTCTCTTCAGCACTACCCGCGGTGGTTATCTCCGCAGACTACCGCCTGGCGCCGGAGCACCGCCTCCCGGCAGCCATGGATGATGCAATGACTGCGGTTAAATGGCTCCAAAATCAGGCTCTATTGAACAGTACTGATCCATGGTTATCTGATGGGGTTGATTTTGACCGGGTCTTCATAGTGGGTGACTCCTCAGGTGGAAACCTAGCGCACCATTTGGCGGTTAAGCTTGGACCCGGGTCGCCGGAGTTGAGCCCAGTAAGGGTTAGGGGTTATGTGCTAATGGCACCATTTTTTGGTGGTACTGAGAGAACCAAATCGGAAGTTGAGGGTCCGCCGGAACCCTACCTGAACTTGGAGATTCTTGACAGGTAAGGAATTTATTATATTTTTGTTTTACGTCCAAATTTGCATTGCATGCATAATTGCATTACACATATTCTTTTTAATTTCATGCATTTGATTCGGATGATCATTAAGGATTGCATATGGACTAAATCCACGATTACGCTATAATATTCGACTTTTCCTTTTTAGCTGTTCGACTCGGAACAGTCAAGGTCGTGCTCTATCAAAATGAAAATTATTTTCATTGCAAAATGGAAGTATGATAATTTTCTCATAATTTGATATGTTTTCCTTCATTAAATACACTCTTTTAGGTCATTTTTCAGAAGGTATATATACCCACTCCGCCTAAAAAAAGTATTTTAAAAAATTGTGTTAAGCACGATCCAATGTATGTAGACATCGTACCTTGTTAAAAAACAAAAAAAAAAAAAAAATGTGATTACAATTCTAAATTGTACATTAATCGAGTCAAAATTAATAATTGGATCTTGATTCTTTATAATGAAAATGACTTGAATAATAATGATAGGGATTGCTAAAAGTGTTAGTGGGATTAGGACAAGAGATGGAGTGTGGGAGTTGAACATAATTTTTGCACACATGCAATGCCTCAATCTATCTCTATGTGATTGGTTGTGAAAAGATTAATATTGTTGGCCCTTTGAATGTGGACTTAGTCTAAAAATTGAGGAATATCTAGGAATCCACTAATAGCCACAATCCTAAGATTGGCTTTTCTATCTTATCTAGCATCCACCCCTTTCTCATGGGAGGTGGCCCTGTGATTTTATAGAATATACCCCTGATAGTTGTTTGGACCCTCTCTAGGTGTTTATCATGTTATGTACTAGTGGTTGTCACAATCCTAACAATATTAAAAATTGAATACAAAAGAATTATAAGAGTTATATTTGTATAGCTTAATCCTATCTAGTTTGCGTACAAAATTCATCATGCGAGCAGCAAAATATTTTGCACCTTGTTAATATGTGATTCATATTTTTTTTTCTTTTTTTAATACTACTTGAAGATAGTCAGGGCCTCTTTGGCATGCTTTTAGATTGTTAGAAGTAATTTTTGATACTAAGAAGTTGCTTTTATTTTAAATTAGATCGTTGAAGTCATCAAATTTGATAATTGAACTTAAAATTAGTTGGTGAATATACGTAAATTTCACTGGTGACAAAGTTAGGTATGACAACTTCGTTGACAAATAGCGCTAATTAGTAACGTCATCTTTTCCGTTAGTCAAATTAACAAACATGGTCGGAACAATGAGTTCAAATAGAATTTGTTCAAATCAGAGTATAATTTTTAAGATTTAATTCAAAACAAAATAAAGTTTGGAAATCAATGGAAAATTTTATCGAGTATTTAGTGATGGCCAATGTATTTGACCCTTCTTTTCTTAGAAAATTAATAATCTTTAATTTACAGAAGCAAGTGAAATGTGGGTAATCTCAATCAAATTGCAAAATATCTTCAAACTCGGGCATGATTGAAATGTCACATTTCTTTAAAATCTGATTTTATCAAAACTAGTCACAAACTATATTTGGGAATTGGCATGCTTGATTTGATCATGTATTGTCCCCTTTTAAGAAGATCTTGTAGGGTCAAAAATCATCTAAAAACAGGTAATCTATGTGGAATACACTTTTTAATTCCCATTATAATGAAATAATTTCATGTTCTTCCATTATTAGATAGTGGCTTATCATTATAAAAGATGACACCTATTCATGTACCATAAACAATATTGGCCGTAAGTCAAAAGCAAAATTAATTCTTCATTAAACATTGATTGATAGGATTATTAATGGGATTAAATTTGGATAAGTGTTGCCTAGCAAATGGTAAGTTTGAATAGTTTTATATATTGAAGTATTGTCATTGTTAGGTCAAGGGACAAGACATTACACTCAATGTCTATGAGCTCTTTGAACCTTATGTCCTCGTCACAATTGTCTCATCCAATCTCGATATTTGTTTGATCAAAGAGTTGTTGTAGAAGGATTACTTATAAATATCTAACTCGAAGACCTTTACTATTCACTATGTATCAAAATTTTGTTCAACATGTTGGTCGTGGTTTGATCCTATTCTGTTTATCAAACGTACAATCATATACCATGATTTCTTTCTATTTTCTCCTAATTAACAGATTTTGGAGGCTATCAATACCAGCTGGAGACACTGCAGACCATCCCCTGGCAAACCCATTTGGGCCTTATAGCCCAAAACTTGAATCGATAATGCTTGACCCAATATTGGTGATGGTAGGAGAATGTGAAGTGATGAAGGACAGAATTGAGAACTATGCAAAAAGACTTGAAGAAATAGGAAAGAAAATTAAATATGTTGAATACCAAGGAAAACAACATGGTTTCTTCACAAGTGACCCTTTCTCAGAATTGGCAAACAAAGTGTTGGAAGAAATAAAACATTTCATGTCTGAAAACTCAAGTAAAAATGATGCCACCAATATGTAGGGGTGGGGTGGGGTGGGGTGGGGTGGCTTGGAGGTATCTAGATGTGCTCTATTGGTATGCTTGTGTTAGCTAGAAGTGTGTGTGGAGAAGAAATTTAGAGATATTTGTCAAAGTAGAATGCCTATTATTGTTAGATGTGTGTACAAGAATTATGACTTCAAACAAGTAATCTTCTGTGGGTTCCTCATTCGTAATTATTATGGATATAAGTGAATTACGGTTCAACAACACGAGGCCTTGCCCGAACCATATCCTCCCAAATACGATCTGCCGAGACAGCCTCGATCACACAAAGGTGGTACTGGTTGCCCAGTTGCAAACGGCTTGTGAGCCGCGGCCACCTAGTATCAAGCACAAGTTTATTAGCCAGTGGTTCGAGCTAAAACCCCAATTACACTATTTTCTTGTTTCTCTTTTTCTTTATAGACTAACGGTAAAATTCCAAAAACGACTAGGAAATAATGGACTCAAATAGAAGAGTTAGATATATATTACTAGCAAAATACGTACTCCTTTCATTTCATTTCTAAACTGCACAAAGATGGGAACACATGATCTCTTCACTACCAAATACTTCATACCAGAGGCTAAGGATGTAATTGAAGTTATTACAGTTCCTATCTGAAATTTCCAGCAAATGAGATGCAGTAATCCACGCGTCTTTGATTTTTATTCTATTCTTCCCTATTCTCTTCCGAAACAGATTCACAAAGCAAACTTCGACACTGCTTCATGTGTATCCATAGCATTACACAGAATTGCTAGAATGGAAAGTTTATTTACCTCTGAATAGTTGAAGGTTGCTCAGATGTACAATCGAATCATATTGTTATGTTCCCTGTCCTCCTGTTTTTCCTTCTTTCATTGCAAAGTTCATTGCCTCATGCATTATGTGTCTCCAAACGACTGAAATGAATTTGCGATCTACCAACAAATATTGGCAATGACTTCTTTACCCTCTCAAGTTGATATGGTAAGGCTTGTCCAAGCAATCAAACAAAGCCAAATCACCTAGGTGGCAAATTAACAACATTAGGCATATCAGCAACACCAGAAGGTGGAGTCTGTGGCCTTGGCGTAACGATAGAAGCCATTCCAAACTCGTCATCAAGCATATCGACTCCATTCCACCCTACAACAGCTGCAATTGTAGTTAAGGAATTAGCAGTTAAAGGAAAAAAATGTGTTGAAATTAAGATGAGCATTCGAAGAAGGATACAATCTGTCTTCCACATGTCTGTGATGCTGACATCTGCATCTGTTAGAAGCCAGTAATCTGCATCATTCTGTGGCAACAAAAAAAGAATTGTACATTCAGATAGAATAAATACACTCTTAGATATAAATCAAATATACGTTCAATTAAATTTGGAGAAAATGCATAGCAATATGATTTATAAAACCTTTAACAGATTAACTTAACATCAGTGAGTCAGGCACTTTATCTCAGTCGCATTGTTGCAACAAGGTAAGCCTATTCCAAAAAAATATTTGGAATCGATTTCAAGAATCATTTATCTCCAATCGCTAAGGTCCATCTCTATTCGCACTTAGTATCGACTAAATGAATAATTTTGGTTCTCAGTTTTATCTTATTCATCCTAGCATAGTTGGTCAGTCACGCATCTTATTACATTTATCCTTTCACAAATTTAAAATTGCTTCCTAAGTTCACTTTTATAGAAACTCATTAGAGTTGAATATGCATTGCATGTCATTCTGAAATACTTTATAAGTGTTGTAAAAGTAATATTTGATACGAGAGAATTTGATAAGTCACAAACAAACTAAAGAAAATAAAATTTAGGATAGAAATTTAAGAAAAGAAAATTGTTCTCTCAAAACTCAACTTTTATGATTCAAAGTCAATTTTTTGTGATGATGAAATACTATAAATGAACAACATTTTTACACTACATTTGATACATAAGAATTAATTGCTAATACATGAATTTAAACACCCATTAAAATTTCTAGATACACAAATAAAAATATATTAATCTATAACAACTCTAAATTCATATAGATCAATATTCATCAAATCAAGATTTATTAAATCTACATTGATGTGAATGTTAACTAATTGAGAATTAATAACACGAAATTCATACATGACAAGGATTTTATAGTATTTATTACATTGAAAAACGAAAAGTATGGTAATATTGAAATAATTGAATTTTAATAGGGTTAAAATCGTCTAAAAATAATTCTCACTTGATGTAATACTTAATATATTATAAATATTGTGTATATCCACACCATGTTAAACATTTACATTTAGAATAGCCACACTTACATCAATATTTGAAGGGACAATCTTCGTCATTCCTCCAGCACACTCTTGTAAAGCACCAAAATCAGAGCTTATTCTATGGTTATCTTGGGCTTGAGCTTCAATCTCCTTCCCACTGCTTGCCAGCAAGGCTCCTTGTGTTGTGGGATTTTCACTTGAAGCAAGAAGCAAGCTTGTAGATGGTGTACCATCATTTATCTCTTCAAACTTCTCCTCAAATTGACTGAAGTTTTGGTGGAAGAGGTTTCCAGTAAGGGAAAAAATTGATGAAAACAAAAAGATATGAACAATAAGGGAGGGTGCTTAACATGTCAAGGGAGCATCAAAAAGGAAATTGTAATAGTACCTAACAAGGTAAACATCGATAGGACCCATTGTGCTTCTAAGTATTATTCTGTATCTCCTTTGTGGGTAATCAACAGCCTATATATGACCAAAAAAAAAAAAAAAACTTCATAATCGGAGACATCCACAGTAAAGCTTTCCATTTTCTAGCTTTACCTCATCGGGATCTGGAACTTCAAGGGTGGTCCCGTGTGGAGCTTTAATTGCTATCAGGGTTTCATCCTGTCAGAACCAAAGCCTGAAAAGTTAATCACTACAGAAATCTGTACATAATGGATAGATAATGCATTTGTCAAACAGAAATATTCATCTCTTCTTCTATCAATCATCATGATAATAAAGAATGGTGCTACACATTACAAAAGGACAAGAAAAATGGACCTTGAAACAAGGCAATCCTTTGATATCGTCTTCAGTCACAAAAAGCCATCTAAAATAGTCATCATTAAATGTGTATTAGTGAAAAGGAAATTTGTATTACTCAGTTCAATTAATGCTAGGCAGAATTTTACCTTTGATTATTTTCATCTTCACTCAAATCCCTCAATTTTTCTTGCATGTCTCTGCAACAGCTTGAAAGATCAACATACACAACAATTTGAACAAAGCAGCGTGTATTATTTAACAATATAATAAATCCTTAACCTTGTTCGCTCATCCAGTCCTCTTTCTTCCATGGATAGGTTCTCAATTTCTGCCTGTGAACAGCCAAGAAGGAATCACAAAGTTAATGATTCCCGTGTAAGCAAATTTAATTTGACTTTTTACAAGCAAAAGCCAACCCAACTTTTTCGGCAATGACTCTTAACTTAATATTGTACAAGTAAACTTATAATACAATAAAATTGCAGATAAATGGGAAAGAAAAATATCAAAATACATGAATACTTAGGAAAAAATATCAAGATACAGGAATGCTTAGGAAAGTCCAAGTTTAATTCTACTCAATGGACAATATATGGAACAAAATACATGAAATATTTGAGGTTTATCCTTTCTTCTTCCACGTACCTGCAAAAGAGTACTGTCACTGTCCACTTGTCCAGGTCTTGAAGGATCAAATCCCCTAATGAGTAATTAATAAGAATCTTCATTAAGTTTCAATCTTCAAATGTCACTACCTTTGTTGATATTAATATGCTCCAGTGAAGTAAAAGCATTATAACGAGTTTTTATGTAAATGAAATACAGACTTACTTCCAGTGAATTCTGTTCTTGAGCTTCTTTTCAATAAGACCAATTCCTTCAAGGACATTTGTTATGTCATATATCCGTCTCTTCTGCACCTGTACAACCACAACTGTAATGAATTTCTGAATCTGAAAAGACAACAACTCTAGCAGATAAATCACCTGCAAAGTGTCTGCAGCTTTGTTTAAATCGAGAATACCATCTTCTGCATACTTTAGCAAGTTGATGAATTTCTTTGTTAGAAGACCTGAGAAGCATGACATATATTTATCACTTGTGCAACTAAAGGTTGATAATCCAAATCCCAAATATTAGGTAAGAAGATTACTCAAGGAACTATCATAGCGGCAACTGCCAGCAGGAGTAAGAGCTAAGGGAGTATCTGTAAATACAAAAAATCATCATGTTATATGTTGCAATACGAATGAAACCGTGAATTTGTAAAAAATATTCCAATGATCAACAACTGCTGATATTTTGGCTCAAAATAAAGCACTTGTAACTGTTCTCAAGCAATTTCTATCAAGAAATAATCCCACTGCTGTTGATAAGTTAACTATTAATCAGCTCTGAAGATTCTAGAAGAATGTATCTCACCAACACTGGAGGCAGGAGTTGGAGATGCAGATCTATTGTTCTTTGTGACCTTTGACCTGCCAGCTATCTTTCCTCCTTTCCCAGATATAGGTGTAAGGAAGGGACTGCTAGCCGCATCATTGTATGCAGGACTAGCTGTCTTCTCACTAGATTCAAACTTATTGTTTTCAAACCCCTTTTTTCGCTTTAAAGCCTGAGAGACACCATTTAGTTGGAAATATTGGAGTTAGTAAAGGAACCAAGAACAAAATGATCGAAATAAACTATACAAATTTCACTAGGTGCCACAAGGGGAAACAGTAAAAGAAAATCAAATAAACCTTATTTGCAATGCAACAAGCTATTCTAACTGTCATTCCAATTAACAAGGACATATTGATTTTTTTTTTTTTTTGCACGCGCAACTTATATAACACATATCCTTAAGGGAGTCTACATACTAAAATAAACATAAAAGAGAGTTCAACTTCCTGTAACTAGCAGTTGTTTTAAATAAAATGGGAAACGTGTGTAAATCTGGAGTAAGAGGTTATGAATTAAAAATTCTGTACAATAATAACTCAGTCATTGCCGGGTGAACTAAAATATACAACTGCCAGGAGAATTGAGGCAGATGAATTCTCTTGCAGTCGAATTCTAGTTGCCTCAAGGCTCTGCCACGTTCCTAGACTTTGATGTTAAATTTTGGTAGTAATAAGGAATGCAATTTCATTTGAGAATTATAGATGTACTACGTTTTGCTCTATATGTAAATATATCTATCACCATCGTGATTATAAATCTAGCAAACTATATGCTCGGCAAGTAAAATAATATAAAAATTATAGCTCGAATTTTACATAAACCTATCTAAAATATAAACAATTATAGTAGTGAATTTACGTTCATCAAAGAAATTAGTAACAGAATAAAGATAATTCCAAAAAGTAAGCAAATTCAGTGAGAAAGAACGTATATTAGAGAATGAGGACGCACAGGAGACTTGACTACAACAGCATCTGGAGGATGATTTGAGGAGGAGGCGGGAGCTCGACCGGGAGTATAGAAATGGTGGTAGTCATCGTGGGTAGCAAACGGCGGCTTCATGGATTCGAAGGGGAGGTGCCGCCTGATAGCCGTTGGAGGCGTCTGCTGCTGGTAGATAATCTGACCGTTCCCCGCCGCAGCTGGAGGAGTAGCCGCCGCTTCGCTGGTCGGGGCTCCTTGTCCAGCCATTTAAACAAGTATTTAATTAATTCAATCAATTAAATCTAATTGATCTATTCGAGGGGTTTAGATTCGCAGAGAGAAGGGAAAATAAGGGTTTTGTAATTTTCTATGGTGAAAGTGTGACTGGGAGGAGAGGGAATTTTGGTTCGTATAGATATGGAGGGAAGTGGAGAGAAAATGAGAAAAATGAAACGAATAATTCGGGAGGTTTTTGCAAGTAGGTCCTTGTAGTTTTGGAGTTCTTGTAAAAGACCGGTTTTCTTCTATTCTGCTCCAAAGGATTTTTTTTTTTTTCTCTCGCTCCAAGTTCAAGAAAACAGTTTTAAAACAGGGATTCCGTTAATTGCTTATATTTGAAGTTCTCTATAAAATAAGACATGTTTCATCTTGTTAAAAAAATTATTTTCCTAGGGTAAAACTTGGAATGCACTTCTAGTACGTTATTGAACACTGTTGCATAATGAAATGAATGAACTTTTAATTTAATTTTATTCTTTACGAGATCAAAAAAAAATCACTTTAGTCTCGTCGAATATACCTGAAAGTGTGAACAAAAAAAAAATGTGGGCACATCGTTCAGGTTGGAGTGAGTACGAGGTCACACTTTACAAATGATGTTTTTAGAAATGACAAGAAAGAAACATCCGACTTTTATCAAATTCAATGTGCCATGATTAAATTATTGTTGAATAGTGTTAAGAAAAAGGTGCATATGTCATTAACATCAAATCGAACAATGTTCGGTTTGAGAAAAAAAAAATGAATGGTTTTTGTTCTTAAAAGCGAAAACCATTTTGTTCTTGTTTTGATACGGTTCTAGCTCTAGAATCAAGAACCAAATTCAATATTTAAATTTTATTATTTTATATATTTCTACAAATTAATGAATCGCAATTTACACAAAAAAATTCAATATTTAATTGGAAACCAAGACAAAAATGTCATATACTTTCAGAGAGAAGACATAATTCATTTTGAAAACCCATACCCTAATTCATTTATCATTTTCTCTCCTTTTCGATTTATACACGGACTTTCAAATGGAGATTAACAACTACCACTTGTTGTCTACCGTCGCGTTCGGCTACCATCCCCTCATGTATTTCTAAAATTGAAATCTCAACATTCGATCCTTCTTCTTCAACTGTTATTTTTCTTTTTTCTTTCAATCAATATGAAAATAGAACCAAAGTGAACCAAACCAAAACCAAATGGTTCGATTCCAGTTTGGTTCCATATTTAAAAAAAAAAAATTTGACTTTATAAAAAAATAAAAATTATTGACGCATGGTTCGATTCGATTCTCTTGGAATCAGAACCAAATGAAACTATATACACCCTTAGATGTCTTATAAGAAATTATTCCAGCTTATATTTAGCCCATGTTTGGCCTTATCGTTTGATATTATAATTTTGGGAATAGACTTTTTTTTTATTTTTTATAGAATGTGTGATTGAAAAAGATGTTTTTTTTATTTACGTGTAATATTATTTTATTGGAGAATGTATAGTTAAAAAGAATAGAGAAAAAAATGTATTATAAATTAATGGGTATCAAACGGGGGCTTACTTTTGAGGAGCAGTGGTTAGAAGTAGAAGTGGCGATGTATCGAAAAACCCAATTCAATCCTTAAAACACTCCCTCAAATATATACACGAGTCAAAATGTACCCACAAGTCGAATCATCCACAAGCTAGCTGTTTTTTCAAAGAAATTAATAAAGTAAGCCAATCCACAAGCCCCGCTATTCATAACTCATCTTAAAATAGTCCTTGTTTGGACTCCATTTTAATGAGTTTTTTATTTTTGGAAAAATGAATTTGGAAATAGTGATTTTTTTGAAACATCCGTCAACGTTGAACGTACAACGCACGTTATTATGAAATGCTTTATAAGTGCTGTAAAAGTAATATTTGAGTATACATAAATTTTTATTAATTTGAAATTAATACAATGGAATATATACGTGACAATAAATGTTAAATTATTTCTTTAATTTCCAATTAAGCAAAACTAAATATTAGTTAGATCATACATGAACGTGAATAATAAAATGTATTATTGAATGTGAAATTATTAATAACACTACAATGTATAAATGAATATGAATATTAATTAAATGAACGTTAGTGTTAATTATTTGAGAATTAATAATATGAAATTTATACATTAATTAAAACATACATGTGAAATGAATATGTCAAATGTATATGTATTTATGTTAACTAAATGGTTAAATAAATTGAGCGTGTTTGGGCCCCATTCTTTCCAAAAATTTCAATCTCATTTTCACCTTTGTGTGGGCCGCACGTTTGAAATTATGGTTTTTGTCTGACTACCAAAGCTACCACATTTTTAACCAGGGAAAATTTCATTAATAACACATTAAGTATGACCTATTTCAACCACCACTTCCTCAATTTCGTTACCGTCGACGCCACCACCACCGTGACGACCACAACCACCATCGTCGACCACAATCGGTTGCACCCTACAACTACACCATCTTTACCATTGATGAACACCTCGACTGCACCACTACACCATCTCTACCACTATATCTTCACCATCGTCGAACGCATCGTCCGCACCACCATGACCATTCAAATAGATGGACACAGTCTCCCCAATGCACACCCTATCACCACCACCACACTACACATCGCACACCACCACCACATCGCACCGACACAGCATCGCCGTCTAACACCAATGCCATAGCCACCCCCATCAACTTACGACAATCAGTCAAAACCACTGCACAACCGCCATCGCACCGTACATCAACACCGCACCCAACCTAACCACCGCACACAACACCACCGAACCCAATCACCACTACACCGCACCATTTCACCCAACCACCGCACACTTACACCATCACCACAATCGCAAAACCAACACACCATCACCACCATCGCACCATAGAATCGCCCCCCAAACTGTCTATCATAAAACCACTAAAAAAATAAAAAAAGAAGAAGAATGGATTGTGTCGTGCGCTGTTGCGCACGAAGGAAAGCCGCCACCGCCATGCCAGAACGAGTCGCTGGAGTGAGCGCCTTGAGAGTCGCATAAGCAGGTTCAAATGAAGCAGTGGGGAGATGATATTTTTCAAAATGAATTACGGTTTGTCGGGATGGGTAAAGTGATGATTGTAAATTAATTTAATTTAATATTATATTATTAATATTAATATTAAAAATTAAAATTATCATGAGTTTTGAACAAAAAACTTTCAAATCCCATTTTTGAAATGATAACTTAAAAATTTTGGTTCCATATAATTTTCACTTTCAACTATTCAATGGAGTATTCCACGTAGGGTTGTAAATGGATCAAATATGTATTGAATATGCTTATATTCAATCTAATACGATAAGAATAATTATTCGATCCGATAATCTAACAGATATTTGATTGTTATATTTATATCCGATTTGCTATGTTATCGGATGTCCGAATCCGATCCAAAATTAAAGATATTAGGGCAAAAAATCAATGTTGGAATTAGCTATTTTTCCCCCAATTTTTCCAATTCAGAAACGTGTCTAATAATTATAAAATTTTCAACTTTTTTATATTTTTGAATTTGATAACTTTTTTATTCTAAATTTATTTATTTTCTCATTTATTTATATTAGTGACAAATAACATGTCATAAAAATACTTTACAGACTCAATTATTTATAACAAATCGGATTGAAGAATTGACATATATCTATATCTGATCAATTTAATTAACGGATTATCGAGTTTTAATTTTAATTGAGTTATCGGATTGAAACCTTAAATCAATATCTCATTAATCTCATCGAATTCGAATCAAAATCTAGTCAATTGGCGGTCCTAATTCCACATATTAAAGCGGACAATTTACATATATGCCCTTGACATTATGGTTGTAAATTTCACCTAAAATGGTTCAAGTGATTGAGGGTACTTGTGTAAATTTACAATTACAAAGTGAGGGTAAAATAGTCCTATAAAACTCACATTATGATATTAATTCATTCTAACAATTGCACTGACCCATTTTATAATTTTAAATCTGCCTACTACCATAGAAAAATAAAATTTGGTCAAATAATTAGTTTAAATGAGTTTCACGCGAGAGCTAGATGCATATTGAAAAACAAAAAGTAAGATATTATTGAAATAATTGAATTAAAGTAGATATAGCATTTTCCAAAAAATGATTTTTACTTGATATTATATATGTGTAATTAAAAATGAAGGAAAAGATTTAAATTTATATGTAATATTATTTTATTGAAAAATGTAGTTAAAAAGAAGAGAGAAAAATATATTAAAATTCAAATAGAGTCCTGGGGCTACGTCTGAGTAGTCCATTAATCGAACCAGAAAAGTCCAAACCTACGAGCAACTCACCCTGATTGCCACCCCCAAGGGAATCTTCATTGTGAAAGTAACGGTACTTTATCAATTGGAACAAAGTGAATTGACCACTACTCAAGGATTCACAGTGAAGGCCCTAAGGGCGATGCATTTCTCTATGCATCCTAGCAATATGTCGCAATTCTTGGTAAAGAAAAACAGGGAAAGTATAGAGCCAGACGCATATACTGGTCATGATATTTCCGAACTCAGAACTTTCTTGTTTAAGGTAAACTGAAAAGATAAATCCAGTATGCCAAAAACGGCTAGTCTTGCTTAACTGAATCTTTCATTCATCTAGCTCATAGAGAAACAAATCATCCATGAATCATTTAAAATGTAATAGCACAAAACTCAATCCTAGATCGAGTACTTGAAACACGTAGGTTCAGCAGAAGAAAGCATGCGCCAAAAATGATAGATTCCTTTTGCACAAGTTGTGGAAATCAATGCCCGCGCATCCCATACATAACCACCAAACAACCAATCCCCTTGCTGAGTTCTCTCGGGTGCTTCCATCTAGTTCTGAAATCAGTGAAGGGAATATGTAAGACAGCTGCCTTGAGACTTAACAAATGGAAAAAGGCCAGACAATAAATGCACACCTCAGCTGCCTTGAGACTTGACATTGTGGCATAAGGCTCAGGATGTAAGCTTAAAATAAATGACACTAAGAATCTAAGCTTCGAGCCATTCAATAACTTCGATGTCTACAACTCAATTCATCCCATTACTACAAGGATGATCCATTGAGCAAAAATGGGCTGTAATTGAATAACGATCTCTGTGCTCCCAGGTTAGAACCTCTAAGAGGCTTCGGTTCTAAGGGCGCTACTGAAAGTCCTTTCTTGGGTCGATTAATAGGTAGGTGTAAGCACCTAACTCCTAAGGCCTTTGGTAATTGGTAGAGCGACAAGCCCTTAAACCAAAATAAAAAAAGGTTTGGAACCCTTCCCCTATTTATTTTATGCATTTCTCTCTATTTGGCCCACTTCAAACAAAATGAGAAAAAGGGTCGGCTTTTGATGCTACAAGTAGTGAAAACGATTCCGGACCTGTTCTAAACAAGTTATATTTCGAGTCTGTTTGAACACGAGGATTAGTGTCCTCCCTGAATGAAATCCAATGGGATCCAGAAGAAATCTGATTCAATTAATAGTTGTGGAAAGTGGCGAAAGTTGCTTTTAGATGGGATAAGATGTTTAAGTTAACACTAATTCTGTACAACTTCTAAAAGGGTATCCAGTTTCAAGAACACAAACTCATAGAATTATAAATTAAAGACATGGAACGAAATTTATCTGCAATCAGTGAAAATTGAGTAAGAATATTTTTGTATAAACAAATGGTGCTATTTATCAAGAAATTTGACTTTATCTATGAAGCATTATCACCAGTAATATTTGCATTTGTACACCACAAGGCAGAGGTCCTCACCGGCATGGAAGAACTACAACACACCTCCAGCCTATCCCGGAACCGAGCTTCCGATGATTTCAACATCGTTGGCAATGCTAAACACACACCCTTCTCGACGCACATTCTGTGCCTCGGCTTTATCCTATTCTCTAAGCTAAACGAAAAGTATTGGGGAAACATTACCAATTCCTTCAATTCTCGTCCCATTTCAACTACAAAGTAATCGAATTTAGGCTCGAAATTCTCCTTAATACTGTAACAAAACAATGATGGGAACCTCCGAAACATGGTAATGGTATCCTTATAGGAAAACCCCAGCTTCTGCAAGTACTCAATCCGGGGGATGAACTTGGATTCCACTGAGCAGGATAAGAGTGGAGCACACTTGCTTACATCGTCAATGCCAATTGTGCCTTGGAGGAAGTACAACGTGGGCCGGAGTTGTCGGTCGACGGAGCATATAAGAAGGCGGGGACGGCGACGGATGACTTGGCGGAGGTCGATGGCGTCCACGTGGGCCTCCCGGAGAAGAAAAGTTGTGGCGGGAATAATTGTAGTGGACAAAGGGACAGTTAAAATTTCCGGGCACATGGGAAAAATGCGGCGGAGACTCAGAGTGGTCAGGCCCAGGGAGAAAAGGAATTCCACAGTGGATTTCACTTGCAAAAGGGATGTAGAATGAAGAGACGGATTTGCGTGTAGGCAGTATAAGGAGTCTATGCCAAGGGAGTCTAAGTAGAGGAGCTTATCTTGGATTTGAGAGGATTTGGTGGGAATTGGGGGGGAAGGGGGAGGGGAAATTGTGAGGGGGATTTCATTTTTAGGAGGAGGCGAGGGAAAATGGAGGTGTTTGGGACGGAAAATGGAAGGGGAATTGGGAATGGGAGCGGCGGCAGTGGTGGTGGAGGAGGCGGTGGCGTAGAGGCGGAGAGTTTCTGGCATGGTTAGTACATGTTTAGGCGGAGACGGAGAAAAGAATTTTGCGGTGGAGATTTATTCAGTGGTGGAAAGAGATAAGGAGGTGGGTTTTCTGTTATCTGGAAATCCATCTCGAGGATAAAGGGAGAATGGGCTCAGTTGGACCAATCTTGAAATACCCGAAAGGCCCAACCCATGTTTGGAACCCTTACTTACAAATGTGTCGAAATGGATAACTTAGTTCGTCTCATTCGATGAGAACTTGAGCCAGCACTGGGCGAGGGTTGGACTCGAACCTAATGTGTCGAAATAGATCTTAGTTCATAAATACATTTTGCGACAGGTCTTTTAGGATAAGTCGACCGTTAAAAGCAAAAAAATCTTCTATTGTTAGAAAAAAAAAGTATTATAGGCAGCGATTAGAACGGCTTTGTTGCTTTGTGGTTTTGTTTGTGTGATGCAACTATAATGGAAAATCAATCGAAATTTGACATAATTTTTTCATTTCTGACAACAGAGCCACTTAAATACTCGTGACTCCTGTGACATCTATTCCAGTGACGCATTCTTTTTTCATCTTGATAATCTACATCCCTCCAGCCGTTGATGAAGAACTCGCCCTTGATCACTCTATGGATTGAAGACTTTATTCAAGATTGGTTCTAGAACTAGGTCGCAACCCTCACGAGTCCACGCATGTCATGGCCTTTTGGATATGGCTGGAAAAAGAGGGCAACAACATGAATTTTCTTGGTAGAATGATGCATGTGCCTCTTATGTTAGTGAATAAGCTTATGTTTGACAATCATTATTTAGGAAAAATAACATTTTGAATAGTGATTTTTAAGAGTGTGGTTAGAAAGTAAATTTTTTTTAAAAAAATTTACATGTAGAATATTTTATTGTGTGAATTTGTGGTTAAGAATAAGTATATATAAAAAAACAAAAAAGAGTTTTTAAATGATGGTCATTAGAGCATTTCCAAGAAACTCTCTATTTTTAAAGGGCATATTTTATCATTTGGAGAGCATCTATAAATTTAGAGAGTTAAAATTTTAAAGTACTTCAACAAGCTCTTTATATTTAAAACTTGATTTTAATACTCCCAAAAAATATTGATTATTTCATTGTTTTCCTCTATTGAAAGTTGAAACACTTTGAATGCATTTAATTATAGAGAGTGAGTTTGGAGAGTCAAACTCACCCTCTAAATTAAAATGTTAATTTAAAGAGTCACTTGAGCATGATTTTAAATGTTGACTCTTTAAAATAGAGAGCATTTCATATTTAAAGAGTCTCTTGGTGATACTCTTAAACAAGGAATTAAGTCTATCTTAGAACATATATCATATGCGTTCAAGTGATATGAATAAACACTCCATTTGCATGATAAAGAAGCGTTTACTACAAGAAAATTCAAGAAAAAGCGACCCTCCACTACAACTCCAGACACATTTTTAGTGGAGAAGAAATAATCAGAATTCAATTATTACAGATAATTTTGCCTTCTTATTCATCAGCAAATTTTACAATTATATGATCCATAAAACATTAATTAAAAGCAAAAAAAAGTTTATAAATTATAACATAAACTGCATTACTTATATAGGAAGAAAAATGAGCCCTTTCTTGATCACACATTGACACTACAGCTCTGTGAAAGCTGATACTTGATTGCATTTCCGATGAAAATCCCTGTATTTCGGCTATTTCCGATGGGTATATTCGCCGGACAGGTGACGTGGAGATGGTACCGGCCGGAGATGAAGGACCCAACTCTCCATTTAACACGTCCATTGATCTTGATGATCAGCCAAATGGCTCCATTGGATTTGTCCTGGCTGAGGGCAACGCCATTGTACGGTGCCACCGGGACACAAGTTCCGTAAATGAACGGGGACCAGACGTTGACGTCCTTGTGTCCTTGGTATACCGATGGAATGGCGCTGTAGTAGGTGATTTGCTGGTTGTGGTAGGTGGCGTAGACGTCCATTTTCTCGTAGTAAATGCCGATTTTGGAATTAGGGTTCCGGGAGTTGATGGTGACTTGAATGCTGGTGGAGATGACGTTAGGGGACGAGACGTTGAGGCCGAAGATGGTGGCATCTTGGAGGGTAAAATGCGGTTTTTCGGGTTGGAGAATGACCCAAACTAGGAAAATTATTAGTAGGAGGGTGAAGGTGAAAATTAGAAGGCCACTGCAACATCGCCGGATTATTATCCGTTGCTTGTCATGGTCGTCGGTGCATTTATCATCCGCCATGATTCTAGTGGTGGTGGTGGCACTGGTGGAGGATGTGGTGGTTGAAGGTGGAGTTGAGTTGTTGAGAGGTTGATGAGTTCTAAGAGAAATGGGGAGTGTGTGGTTTACTATTTATATAGGCTTAGAGGGTAGGGAGGGTTATTTTAGAGTATGCTTCACTGAAAAATTAAGCTCTTTTTACAGCTGAAATGTATATAAAGCATTATAGATATAGAGGTGGCAACACTACATTGGCTGATTGAACTGTATTTTTTGTCAAAATAACCAATAAAATCTTGACAGCCGACAATCTGTCAAAAAATTATTTACCATTTTGGTACGTGTAATAGAAAAGTGCTTGATAGATTGAGAATGCAAGTAACTTGTGGAAAAAATTCCATTAAAATTTAAGTTTAAATAAATAAGTAATTTAAAAGTAAATTTACTCTTGTTATTTTACTTTACTTACTTTTAAATATATTAATTTTCTAAGTTTCTTAATAAGTATATAGTTTTAGGCTTGTTAAGTAAAAGTGCTTGTGATGAATCAAGACCGTCTGATGGTGATTGCCCTCTTGATCGGGGTCCACTTGTCATGAAGGAACTTTCCATCTCAATCTACCTGCTTGATATTTGGATTATGGGAAAATGTGCATTCTATCCTTACAGAATTTATCGATGACATAGTTGGGAAGTAGATTAAACACGATAATCGAATAAACGATTTACATAAATTTCATTTAATTAAACATAGCGAACATAATTCAAGAGCAAGTTATTTTAACTTTCAAATGAACAATTAATAGATGTTTTTCATCATACAGTGTTTTAAGTATCCTAAACCGTCCAAGAAGAAAAATGGGATTTCCTAAATGGTCAATAGCGGAAAGATACAAGTTTCTTCTATATAAAGAATAAGAGTAATACTTTTTAACATCATATATCAATACTTTAGCACTACTGGTGTTATAACATCAGTTTATGTGGTATTAAATGATAGGCTCGATAAAAAGTAAAATTAAACAATTCATCTAATTATACCTCATTTAATGTCACATTAATACCACTTATACTGATGATTTAACAGCAGTAGTACTAAATTTGCTATTATTACTAAAATATTCAAAACGATTATAACTCCTTATATTTCTAGTTAGCCTTTCTCACAATTGAACATCTTTCTTATAAGAATGTAGTGTGGTGATGAACCTACGAAAATTCTAAATAAAAAAAAAAGTCACAGAGGTTAGTTAAATGAATTACATAATTTCACTTTTAATTAAATATATTACATAATGTCACATAGATCAGTACTCTAGCACCATTGGTACTACAACACCTGTTTATGTGGCGCTTAGTGATAGAATCAATAAATATTTTCAGTTTACCTTTTCACAGTTGAACATCTTTCATATAAGAATGATGTGCAGTGATGGACCTATACAAATTCTGAAATAAGAAGAGGAAATCACAGCTGAAATTTGATTTTTCTCTATTCTATATGATTGTTTGGTCCCCATTATTTTCAAACTACAATTTTTCTCTTATTTTCAATCACACATTTTCAATAAAATAATATTACATGCAAATACAAAAAATTTCATTATTTTTTAACTACAAATTTTTCATCAAAATATTATTTCAGAATACTTTTTGGTCAAATAAATAAGGCTTAAGATATGAAGAAAACAAGAAAAATAAATAAATAAAAGCCCACAAAGGGAACCAGTAGTTAGAAAAGAAAATGCATGTAAGGAAGAAGAAAAGTTGTGATAAGGCATCTTGAAGTAGTACAAAAGAAGGCTAGGGATACCCACTAATCAAAAGACATGGGTGGCCTTGTATCAAAAACCCTGTGATAGATCCCCAAAAAACAACCTTTTATGTTGCAACTTGGAGCTTATTCCAATCTTCTTTATTACACTAGTCCCTACAACATCAACGTTGGAGTTTGAAACTTTTCAATATCACGTTGTAGTTAGTTGTGTGTGCACATGTGCATAATTGTAATTATATTCAGCATTACTGGTATCAAGCAAGACAATTGCATGACATTAAATGATAAATTCATCTAAATTGTATGTTTCTAATCATCACCGATTTAGAAGATGCCGAGCTTCTTAATTTATCTTCAAATACAATAAAATGTATTACATTCAATTTAGGGTTCACTGACACTTAAACGGATGATGATTGTTACTAATATATATATATATGTCTTCCCATAAAAAAATCAATCTTAATCATAAGAATTTTTGACGGGATGTCTTTTAATTTCATAAAACCACGCATTTTTGAATATTAGGATTAAGATTTTTCACTATTACGGAATAGACTACTAAAAGGTGGAAGACGGAAAATAGTGAATATCGCACATGCACACTATTCCTCAAATTCTAAAATTTTCAATCTAAGTCGCGATAAGTTTTGGTGGAATGTCTTGAAAATTCAATATAACAAATCATTTCCAAATACAAGGTTTAGAGTTCTTCACAATCTATGAAAACGACAATTCAAAAGGTGGAAGGGAATAAAGCGTGTGATGAAAATTTTCATTGATGGGAATTTTTTGCAACCAAAAGCCAAGTTGAAAAGTTGGGAGAAAAAGAAGACATGGAAAATGAAAGAAGGCATCTAATTAGGAATTGAAATACAAACCATAGGAGGATCCAATGGTGTGTTTTGAGAACTAAAATCATTTAACTTCTTGCTTACATTACTTGGAATAAAGGCCAATAGTGAGAAGTGGAGGATAAAAGAAAGGTTGCAATATAGATACTATATTCTCGTAATATGATACACACTAGTCAAGAATTCACAAATTCTACTTTATAAGCATATCGGGAGCGTGAATAACTGCAAAAATCTACAAACCAAAATAAGACTACTTATTCCATTTACATCAACTTTTCGAGTTATTATTAATCTTTTAGTCGAATCATAAGATCCTAAAATTATAGTCTATATATCGACATTTGATTATTTCGTCCTATCCATAGTGGGATTGCAGTACATTACCAACAATTATTTGGTCCCAAAATTGTACAATGAATAAAACCTCAAGAGGAAAAGAGCTTAAAAACCTGTTCTTGCTCAAAAATGAATAAAATCTACCGTCTTGGATCAACCAATGTCTTCCCTTCAAAAAACTCAGCCAGCATTCTTTCAAGATCTTCTGGACTATATCTGATGTACTTCAGTGGATTTTTTCCACTCTGAATTAAAGGCCTGAGCATATATATAAGATTCAACAAATTCGTCAATCATCAAGAAAGTCAACTTTGCAAAAATGGAACAAATTGTACTTATCAACATTAGTTGGGGGTGGGGTGTTATCGAGTCTTAAGAAAGTGTACCCATAACGTTTTATGAATGACCTATAAGCAGGCAATAGGACCTCTGCAACTGCCAGCCTCAACGACTCTCGTAATTCAGTATCAGGAACGGTCCATTGAGACTGCCTCTGATGAAGCTCCTCAAATTGTATGTTGAAGGTTTTGAACCTGTCTTTAATCATTGCCCGGGATACGTTAGTAGTGCTTCCACCATCTCCAAATGAACCGCTTCCACCTTGAAGTCCCTGAATAGAGAGACATTGCAAAATCTGCAGATCATAACCAAGAGTGAGTCTTTCCCAAGTTCCAAGACAGATAATTAAAATGATATTCAAAGAAAATAGAATCCATCTCAACTTTCAAGATCGAATTTGGTTAACAAAGTGAAGGAAAAACTTAGAGGTCGTTTGGTCACTGATGTGTTTCCTGTATTTTCGTTTTTGCTTTTGTGATTTGACAAACAAGAAAAGGAATACACATCTAGTTCCCTGTTTTTACATATGTTTATTGGAAACAGAAACATGAAAAGCTCCAAAGAGAGACAAACAAATTAAAAGTATTTTGCTACTTAAAAAATGACCAACCCCACGTATGTAGTATTCATTAATGAGGTTTAATTATCAAATTACATCCACATCAACTATTTCCTCCCCTTTACCCTGCAAAGCATTGCCCTCCCAACTCCCTATTGACAGCACATCAAATCTCAGCACTGCACCACACTGTTAACAACTATATTGCTACTCCATTTGCAACATAACACCCGAAACGACTATTGCAACAATAGCATCAACAAAGTAGTGAAATGAGAAGATGAACGAAGAGAAATAGAAAACAAAGATTTACATGAAGAATGAGAAATAGATACTGAAAGAGAAAAAGAGATAAGGGCATTACAAAGTCTACACTTTTTCCATTAAATACAACTGATTGCAATTGAATGGGTTTAGAATCCAGCTGATATCTCGGAGGAAAAGGGGAAAGAGTTTAAAGCGTCCATTCTGGTATTCCACCATCAATCGTTCCTTGTTGCTCTCTCCCATTTTTCTCATTCTTTTGGATTATTGATGTTGGGAAGACGTTTTAGTTTTTACCCAGATTTAATATGAATTATCTGCAATACGTACATCATATATTTTTCTTTTCCATTCTTGGGAAATGAAAAAATCACATACTTCATGTTATCCAGCTTTAAAATAAGCACGTGAGAACCTAGTTTCACGAGCTACATCAATAAAGAGGAGTTTTACAGATATGCATATCATCAAAACCATAACAAAGATGATGTGCCTTGAGCATGTGAAAAAAGGTGCTGCAAGTACATCAAACCTTAGACCATGATATCCTCTTATATTGATTTGCATGCTGCTGGACAACTCTTCGGTGTATCTGCACCCAGTCATCCCCTAACAGGTCCTTTGCCTCTGACCTAGATAGCAACATTCCATAAATTGGTCTCATTTTTTACTAGTTTGTAAGACAATGAACCAAATGCATTTTTTATTAGTATTAGATAAGACTGGACAATATAATGAAACTAATTTTAGGTTCTCTTTCTTCCTAGGTACTTCCAGTGCTATCCAATACTCCCGATCAAAACATGTCAAGAATGCATGACATACTTGCGCACAGATCTAACAATATAGTGTATATTGTTCATCAGAAACAATTGAGTAAAAGCAGGATCTTTGTATTGCTTAGATTTCCCATCTAGGTTATTTTGAAGAGCCTGCATTATCCGTGTTGTTATAGATGCTAACTGTTCATCTTCATCACCATCATTGAACTCTTTGAAAAGTTGCTTTAAAGTGAATTGATAGCTGAAATTATCGACACCAACGGTAAGAACATAACAGGCTTAAAACGTAGACATGCATAAGCAGTCAGATAATAAAAATATAATAATAGTAAAAAAATGCTTGTAAAATGAAAAATAATGAATGATGTGGTGAAAAAAAAATGTGTCTACATTGGAAAATTTGGCTGGTGTACCAAGTAAAATCAGCAGAAACTGGAGCCTGCAGAAGATGTATAAACTAGACAAATTGGAAACATAATTTGCTAAAATTTCTTTGTAGTGCCAATTATTAGAATAGAAATTATTAAAATAAATTTCTGTTGTATTGTATATACAAGTAAATTCTGAATACTAACTAAGCGAATTATTGAAATATCAAACATCATTTGGCAAAATGTTAATTCATGGAATCTAAATAACTGGAGACTTATAAGTACTCAGATATGATGCTGAAAATATAGAAAATGACATATTCTAAAATGGAAAGACTTCTAATCTGCAATGCATGCAGTGATTTTTCTGTTAGGAGGAATTTGGTTTAGAGAATTATGAAATTCTTGTTCACTTGACGAAATAAAAAGGATATTCAAGAATCAACCAAACACGAGAAGTTCAACTTTTTTAGTTCAACAAAAAAGAGTTTCCTTGAAGCATGGATATACTTAGTAGCACATATATTTCGTTTAAAAGCTCAAAAATTGTGAAGGAAACAGGAAGTCCTTTTCTTATGTGGAACCCATTTAGGAACTATGATATGATAAAGTTGACAATATCACACTTAGTTTTTTAAATCACAAGAATCCTAAATATAAGTACAAGGAATGAATAAATGAAGATTAAAGCATCAAAGGTTCATTTACATATAACGTATAACACATGCAACTATATTCAAATATAATGAATAATTTTTTATCTCCTAAAAACATCATTTATTAGAGAGTCAACTGTATTGCATAACCAAACAAGAGAAGTCTAAAGCTCCACAAGGCAAACTTACTCAAAGACAAACTTCACATAGTTGATCACATAGCTTGTCAAAGGATGGACTGTTCCATCGAGAACAGCAGTTTTTGTGGCATCTTTTTCAACTGCTTCTTCAAAATCACCAAAGGTCTCCTGGGCAGTCTGAGCTAGACGTTTTACCAACACCTTAGCAGCTCCCCGCATCTCACCACAATATTTACTTCCAAATATGATATCCATATATCAAAAAAAGCAAATACGAACACCCAAACCCCCCGCAAAATATAATTAGTTAATAAGATGGGGAACAGAAATAGCAGAAAATAGATAAACATATAAAATTAGAGATTAACACAAAATCGAAAAGATAACAAACAAGTAGACAAATTGTTATAGTATGATTCATGAAATCTGAACAAAAAAAGATCACTGAAAACAAGGTAAGAACCACTGTAACCTTCCTATAACAACTTCCACAAAAGTCGAAAAAATCTTATAATCTTATAACACTAATTTTATTAAAGTTATATTGAAAATCCAAATAGTTAAGGTCTTGAAAATTTGCATTTATGAGAATAAGGTTTCATCTCCATACAGCTAAAGTCATTTAGTTAAAGGAAAAATAAGATACTTCTCTCCTCTTTCCTATTCCCTGCAAAAATGGAAGCACAGCGTTAAGTGAAAATTATATATGTATGCACTTACACACGAACAAGTTAGTGTACGTCCACATACATGTACGTATGTACAGCAGGGGTGGGGGGGTGGGTGGGTGGGTTCAATCAATGGGCTACAAAATGCCCATAAATTTATATCCACGAGTGCAATCAGAAATATAGTAACTAAATGCAAATTAGAAATTTCTGCTTATAGCTTAAAGAAGTTATAAATAGATTTTCAATAAATGTATTACTAGTCTGATAAACTTCTTTTCATTTGCACAGAGTGTTCTTTGCTGCCACCCATGAAGTAAGTTTCAACAGATAATTTATTCAACAACAGCGGCGAATCCAAAATGACCACCAGGGGAATATATATGTCAAGAGTGGAAGCTTAGGAATTTGGCAAAATTTTTATGCACAAAAAATTATTCTTCTGATTAACTTTCATAGGGTAGAAACAGGGTTTTCAAAACTAATGAAAAGGAAAAAATTGCTTTAAGAAAAAGACAAGTTCAATAAGAATGTCAAGATGCACTATAGTGCAATCAATGCCATATTGAATAAGCAAGTCTGAACGGTTAATTAAAAGGCTAACTGCATCATACATCTGGCTGAAGTTCTCTCATTATCTCGTACATGTCTAAGAGGACAAATAGCTTTTCTGGTGATCTCCTGCTCTTGGCAATAGCTTCTCCAAAACTAAGTAGCATGGCTACACTATTTGCCGTAACTTCTGCAAAACACTGATCCTTAAGACTCTCATGATCAAAAATCTGATCACATACACTCTTTTCAGCAACAAACAAAAGTTTCACCTGTTTTTGATACAATAATAATGTCAATGAATGAAGGAAAAAAATGAAACAATGTTATGGAACATATGTCAAAATTTACCACAATCCGCATAAAATGAATCCAGTCTCCAATCTTTGCTTCCAAAACTTCCCACTGCATTTTTTGTACATCATCTTTACCAAGTCTTTCCACGCCCAGTTTTCTGAGAGTCTGTTCCACTGCCGAAGACCGAGCTTCTCTAAATACGATGATGACAGAAGAGAAAAAAATATACTCAATGTGCACATTCATATAGACACTCTTGCAAACGTACCAAAGTTCAGCACAACATATTCAGACATAGATACGGGGAAAATATTGCCATAAATCATCTCAACTAAATTATACAAATTAAAATCAGATTAGCAAGATAGGGAAAAATTTGATAGTAGATTATGCCCCTGTTTGGGCCACATTAAAATTTTCATTCGCATTCTTGTACTTATTTTCAACCACACATTCTTCAATAAAATAATATTTTCCATCACATCAATAATTTTTTTTTTCTTATTCAACCACACATTCTCTATCAATCTACTATTTCAGAATACATTCAAAAATATGAACTAAAAATTAAGCCTCCTAGCGTGCCCAAAATCACTCGAAATCATATAACCTGAACTCGAAGAAATTAGTAAATGTAAATTATTTGAATAGTCATATGATGGCTTATACATAATTTAACAAAAAAAAGTATATTTTCCTTTGGCTGCTGAAGGCTCTTGATAGCCACAGGAAACATAGAATTTATTGGGCCTACCTGATAACTTTTGTTAATGCATTCACACTAATATAAATCCCATCATTCAAAGATGTAATAGTTTACCAGTCTGCCAGGTCAAAGGATTTGAGTTCCAGACCCGAGTTACGTATACATCTAATTGCCTCATTTGGTCATCAATCGCATGGAATAAGAATCTACTCCAGTTTTCCTTGAGAAATATCTCCAGTACACCATGTGTTATATAGGTTTTGGCTTATAGAGACAATAGTGCAGAATTATCAAAGGAATATGATCGCTATTGATAACAATAGCCAAAGTGTTACTTGTATATAATGCGTTTCATACAAGTAGAAATATAAAGTACATTATAGAAACTGTTAAAAAGAAAAGATAGACCTTCTGAACATATAAGGTAATAATCCTATCAGTTTCCAGGGCCAAATTCTTATAATAACATGCCTTGATATCTCAAACCTCACAGGCCTATTCTACCCTTTTCCTTAGGGGATTGTAGTCTTGTAAGTTTATTTCTTATATAAGTGCTCTCTCTTTTTTTTTTTTTTTTGTTGTCTCCATCTGACTGCAAATGGAAACAACAGTTCCTGCTCCCTCATCTTCTTGTAAGCTTTTAATTGACAAGCCGAATCTCTCCCCATTAAGGTATATAAATATGAGATATAACATATAGTTAAGAAGAAATAAAATTTACCTTGTTGTTTGCTTGTGATTGCAAAATCATGAACCATTGTCAATGGATATTTTTTTTCAAGAAGAAAAAACTGATTCTCATTGGATACGGCTTTTACTTATATTGTCACTATTCGATCATTGTGGACCTGTAATTCATTTTTTATTATCCTTGTCCATCAAGAAACTTACCTAGAAAATACATAAAACTTTTCAAACGAGCAACAGCCATACTATTACCTAGAAATTATATCAAAATTGAGTAAACAATCAATAAATTACCTATATATATTGAAGAGTTGCTGTTGTTGGCCTGCTTCAACCATTTGTTGAGCCAAGTCATGTAATAAAGGCATAATTCTTGCAGGAATTAGAGCCGGAGGGTGATAAACAACAGTTTCCAAACTTTTAGTCTGGTGCTCTGTATGTGGTTTAGTTCCATGACCATCAACAGCAGGTGATGCTGCTGATGGTCGCAGAGAGTTGGGAAGGCAATCAAAAAGACGATCTGGTTCCACAGGTTTGCTGAAATCATTAGAAGTAAATTTACCAGTGCAGCGCATTGCTCATATTTATAAAAACCTCAATATCTTGCAAAGAAAAACTTATATTGAATCTATGAAATAATTTGAGCATTATGAACAATTACAAACAAAATTCAATATTTTCATATGCACTAAGATAATAACATGTATCACATAAGAGTAAAGATACACTAAATCAAAATGAAGAAAAGGCATAAAGAATACTTGAAACCATTCTCTTTGTTGTAAAAAGTTATAATAGAATGGTGCCATAGACCACCCTTGAGAAGTATATTCTTCAAGTCAGGCAATATATTTTAGAAGCTTATTGATATGATATGAGAAGTCTATTAACCAGAACTAGGCAAGAATCAAAAACTTGATTTTTTTTTTTTTTTATCTTTAGCATGCAAATCTTTCAGTTAAGACTGCTCAAAAGGTTAGTATGTAGTAAGCAATAATTTGAAAATTGAATCCTCCTAAGCTTGGATAATTTAATTCCTGAGCTCATAGTCCTTAGACATGAAGCTTCATTGTTTTATTACCTCCCCAATCTTCCAAATCAGTGGAGTTGTTATATGGGCCTTATATTCCTCTATTACTCCTTTCTTAAGCGTTCGCAATACTTAATACTATAAAAGGAGCCTGATATAAAATATAAGTTCCTCCAGCCTATGACAATTTTAGATTTTAGACGAGGTGACTCAATATAGTATTAGAGTACAAAATAGTCATGGGTTTGAGTTTTGCCACCGCCCATTTACAAAACCTTTGTGTGCCTTTGATAAAATAATGAAACCAGCCTGTACATGAGGAGTTCGTTGACAATATAACTACAAATTCTCTCTAACTGATTAGACTTTAAGATGATGTTATTTAACAAAAATGAATCATGAAACTAAAAGGGTGTTTGAAGATAAAATATAAAAAAAAAATGGTTTCATCGCCCTCTAACATACTAGACAGGTGAAAAGATGGGAATCACAATTCATGGGAGGCTTTCAAAAGGTAAATAATCTTATGTATGAGAGAATGACACAGCCTCACTTTGCAATAAAAACAAAAGCAAAACTCTGAGAGTCTTATTCATCTTTTAAACAGTTTAAACCAGCATTAATCTACATTTTATTGTCCATCATCACGTGCAGCATTTAACAACATTGAGTATAAAGTTCAATATTGTTCATATATACTACTATCTTTTGCAACTAACAATACAGTGATAGATGACACATGATGAATCTGTTAAATTATAAGTTCAGTTCAAGGTAAAGTGGCTAACTCCGGATGTAGGGTAACCTAGACCATTCATTGAAGGGTTCTTAAACTTTATGCAAAAATTGAAACTGTAAGTCCTACAATGCAGAAACTAAGACTTCTAAAGACTATTGACTATCACCAATAAATTGTACACTGCTGCCATTACTTATCCTTGCGCAGTTCAGCAATTATATTAAACAGAAAAAGAACTGCAAGAATTCAAACAAAAAAGAAGCGACTTCACTTCGCAACCCACTTGCCTATAATAAACAGATTTACTTGATGACAACAAGCAATTGTATGAATTTAATAATATTTGATATGATGTTAGTCACATTTTAAATAAGAAAACAAGAAAAAACATGTGTATTTCTTGAACAAAGTCATGAAAGAGTCTTCACACAAGATCAGCCAATCCTAGTCTTCCAATACATGGTACACGGTCATTAACTAAAAGTTGCGTAGCCAAGGGACTATTGTATAAAGAACAATCTGAGACATTTTTTTGGAAAAAGATAGTGTGTGTGTGTGTGTGTGTGTGTGGAGGGAATGAGGAGTCCCGGGGGGAATAGACTGACAAGTAACTAGACGCACACAAGATTGCAGAAACTGGTTAGAGATTTTGCTTCATATTGTTGAGCATAAACTATAAATGTAATCAGTAAATCAGCGAACTAAGATATATAAGACAATTGCTACAATATGGCAAACCTGTAAGAGGTAAGAAGCTGCCGAAACTCTTCTTCTAGTTTAAAGATTGCCTTTCCAAGTAAGTTATTGGCCTGGTTAATCACCCCAATACTGCTTTTAAGGCTTTTATTGCCACTGAAAAAACGAACGATACTTCTTAGCTGATCAACTGCTTCTAGGTAACTCTCCAAATCTTCGTGTGGCCCCCTCAATATTTTAGCCTCAGCCTGAAAAGTTAAACTTGATAAGCTAGGCAGTGATATTAACATAATGTACAATTCATTACTGGCATGGTTGCATTAGCAATAGAAATAAGGTAGCAATCTTTCGCACCTAGTTCGTAGAATCATAATGCTACAACAGTAAAAATAAATTGGAACATACAGATGCAAATTTGCAATCACATTCAAGTTTAGAACGCATTTAACCTTAAGTTTACAGGTTTACTTTACTGTGCACCTTTTAAGATTTGCCACTTCGAGACATAACTGGCAATGGGAACTTTTCCATCCACTTCAGCAAGAAGCAAAATTGTTAAGGGTAAAAGAAAGTACCAGAACATACGATGCACGGACACCACGTGTCAGATACGCTGTCACGAGATTTTTTTAAAAAGTATTACGTTGTCGACACGTTTATTATATTCTTTAAAGTTCTTCATTTATATAGTATAAATTTAGTTATATATTTGATATTATTTTTTCTAAGTGAAATCTTTTAAATATAAGTACGTATTTGTTATTACTAATAAATTTGAGTTAAAAATATATAATATTTCTAACAAAAAAAGAAAAACGATCATGGTAGACTGTTCAAGGAGTGTTGGTGTCCAACACATGTTCGACATGAACACGCTACCCTAGTTGAGGCGTTCATGGAACAGAGGCCACAAGTAGTAAATTTAATAGTGAAAACTGCCAAAACTCATAAACATGAAGTATACAAGAGCTAAACTGCTGGTGACATGGTAAAATTAGATTAAACTAATTTCATTCAGCACTACTTTGAATTGTTTCAAAAAATTATACCGCGAGACTGCTTCACTGCAAATGTTAGGAAAACTCTTTTCCGAAATGTTCTTACATGTGAGACTGCATTTAGGAAAATAGAAAACAAGAAATTGGATGAATCCAAACAACTATAGATGAGCTTCATCCAAAGCAATGCAGAACAAGGTGAACGAAACTCAAACCCGGTCCTAATTTCAGTTTAAATTATGCACATAATCTTGCTTCCGCAAAAATATTTATCCGAATCAAGCAAAATTTACGCACATTTTATGCTCCGAAAGAAATGTTCATTCAATTTCTCTTGTGACAAGAGTAAATTCTACATATATATACTGCATATAAGTTAAAATTTAAAAGAAACCCCAGTAAACCAAGAATGAGAGAGACCTGGCGTTTGAGATCAAATTGTCCTAGAATAGTCTCAGCCACCTTGAGAGTTTTGTCAATGTTCTCGTGCGCTCTCCTTATCGAATGCGTTCTCAGCTAAACGCAATCCACAAAGCCAAAATTAAACAAATGAACTAAATTTTCTTAATGTCAAATAAACCTGCATGCAATAGTTAATTCCTATTGTTGGGTTAAAATTTTATGTCCTTCTAAATTTTCAAGGAGCCGTAGAAGGAGAAGAAAGCAAGGGTATACCTGGGTGGGTCGCAGTGCGGTTTCGAGGGCGGAGAGGCGGTGGTCGAAGGAGCCGAGAATGGCGACCATATTATCGGTAACCGACTGGCTTTTCAGCATTGATTCTCTCATCAATGCCGCTCGTTCGCTCAAGGTTTCCATTTCTACTACTTATATATGCTTCTGCTTATCTATATGAATCGATCTTTCTTCTTCATGCATGAATTTTTTGTGACTAATCAAATTGGGGGAATGGTGAAATGGGAAAAGGGAATTGGATCAGGAAGGGGGAAAATAACGAAATGAACGGTTTGTTGCTTAATATTTTATTAGGTTGATCAACTCTCTTTTGACGCGATCCCCACGTGACCTGTGAGAATATTTGTGTACCATTGTTCTTACCTTTTTCTTTTCAATAATGCTAATCTAACCTGAGTAATTTTGAACATTCGCGCCCTAATAAATGAGTTATAAATTTTTATATTCAATTGAACCTATAATTAATGACACAAGTGGTGCAACTAAATCGCCGATGATTTTTAATAGCATTACTCCACTTCATTCTCTCAAATTTTTCAATCTCTCTTTGGTCACTTTTTGTAACATAAAGTGGGTTAATTTGAGTAGAGACCTAATGTTGCATCTTTTTTTCAATATTTCAAAGCGACCGTTCTTCTTTTAGATGGATTAAAATTGTTATTTCTACAACCAAGGTTGAAATTCAAGGATGGGAACCACCCTATTAGGAACTAGATCAATTTCTCGATTTATCCTCCAATTCCTTAATTCAAGAAAATATCAAGATACGGAAAAAAAATAAATATGAAAATATAACACAATGGAAAACTCAAAAATCGGAGAAAAATCACAAGTTGTCAAAAGAGTGAATAATCTTTACAATCATACAGTATTTCACATGCCAAACGGCAAACCTTC
This sequence comes from Fraxinus cuspidata, assembly GCA_903798385.1. Classification (NCBI taxonomy): domain Eukaryota; kingdom Viridiplantae; phylum Streptophyta; class Magnoliopsida; order Lamiales; family Oleaceae; genus Fraxinus; species Fraxinus cuspidata. Next base: position 32,575 of record CAIGRP010068991.1, read on the forward strand.
AACCATGACCCAAGAACTCGAAGCCCTGTTTGATGAACATTTTTGGAAAAAGAATGCATTTTTACTATTGATGTGATAAAGAATATGTAGTTGAAAAAGAAGAAAAAATTATTGATGTGATGTAAAATATTTTTTTTTATTGAAGAATGTGTAGTTGAAAATGAGAATGGAAAAAATAATGCGGCTCAAATAGGGCCTAAGGCCATTTCAATTTTTAAAAAATTTTGTTTTCTACATACTCAATTTCAACCACTGATTCACTCAATAAAATATTTCACACATAGGCTCAAAAATTTTTCCTACTTTTAATCACATATTCTCCAAAAATTCACTATTTAAAACAATATTTTTTTAAAACAACGATCACCAAACCTGAGCTAAATTTTACCACAATTGACTATTATAGCCATTTCAATTTTTTTAACAACATTATATTAAACGACTTAGTTCAACTGTTTATCAAGTAGTAGTATCTAATAACTTAATTTTCAATGGACTCGAACTTTTCAATTTGATAAAAGACAAGCGTACCCCGCTACGAATTGATTTGCCAATTGTGTGTAATAATGTGTTTCCTCTTGATTTGGGGCCTAATATTTGGTACAGGGTCGTTTTCTTTGCGTTGCTTTTCAGTTACTATCCACACTTCTAGAGGGAAACGGTGGAAGTGCTCAATGGTACTAATAAGGCAGGGCAAATTACCAAATCAACAAGTACAAAGGTTACACATCCTTTTCCAAATTGAAATTTGTGCCGAAAATATATTCATTACTAAACAATTTTAAAGGTAATTGAACTCAATGAGACGCACCCTAAATTTGTGAATCTCATATCGATAAATGTCATTAAATTGCACCTAATATTCGAACTCAATCAATTGAAAAAAGAAAAAGAAAATCATAGAACATTGTCCAATTACAAATAACCCTACTCAATCATTTAGCGGTAAACTTCGTAGTATGCAAAGCAACATTCTTCTCCAAGGGCATAACCGTCAAATGCCATGTCTCTGTACATACCTTTTATCAACGCCGACACAATACAATAATCCCCGTCACACACCAATCAACGGCGCTACTTTCATCAATCAATCAACTTCACAAAATCGAACGGCTCAGCTTACAAGCCCTCTTTTGTCCCCCCAAAAAAAACCAAAATTATTTCTGTGTTTAAAAAAAGAAAAGAAAAAGGAAACCGATCGACAGAGAGAATTCATATCGTGGGCCGAGAGATTGGCCCGAACCGGGTTCGAAAATGAGTAATTACCGGGTCACTTACACATGGATGAAACGACACCGCTCCTCCGTTATTCTTTCTATTCACACATTCTTTGCAGAAAGCCTTCTTATTCAAATTTTTCGACAACGTCGGGTACGAATTCGAATCCAATATCGGGCCCGGGTCCAAAGTAGGAATGAAGCTCGGTCTCGCCATTGGCATCTGATAGTTCTCCCTCGGGGCCCTCAGATTATGTAGCCGATCGTTTAAATTCTCCAACTCCGTCTGCGTAACCTGATCGAGAAACGGCGACGTTTGATTACGGCGGAGCAGAATTAAATTCTCTCGTTCCGGTTCCGGTTCTGGTGAGTAGTCGTATTCCGGCAAAAAATCGGCAAACTCCAGTCCATTCATTCTAACCCTTCGGTTTCTTGATTTTCGCGATCTTTTCAATACCACGAGAAAGCAGCAATCCTTTTCGCGAGAAATCAACGCAAAATTAACCTTACCAGTAATCGGAATTCTCCGGCGATCCTCAAACTTGGAATTCCTCTGCTGGGCAACGAGATAAATGGAGATTTGATTCGGAGAGATACCGATCTTGTGACTCAACATCAACTGGAACGGCTTGTACTGCATCGCCGCGTCGATTTTCACGCTCCCTATATTCATCTCCCTCTCCCCATCAAAAAACACCACCGGAAACGCCGTTCCGCCGCCTCCATCCACCATATTCACCCGCCAGAGTTCCTCAAAAACAGAGAAAAAAATAAAAGAAAACGAAAAATTAAAGAGAAATCTATTGAGAATGAAAAAGTTCCAGGGGAGGGGTTTATATATACAGGGAGATGGGTTGGGGGTTTAAAGGGGATAGTTTGGGAAGTCTAATAAGGCGGTGGGGGCAATTTTGGAATGAATGATTAAAAATGCATAATCCGTGTGGCCGGACGAGGGAATTGGAAGAGAATATGCTTTGTGGTAGATCACTTGGGATACAAGCAAAAACTGTGTGACAGAGTCCAACGATTAGGGGAATATTTTTCTGTTTTTGGGTTTAATAAATGCCAGTTTTTATCGTGACTTACGGACGATTTTACCCTTTTGACACGAACTTTAACTCTATCCAAATTCCAATTCAAATTTAAATTTGAATATGAATTCATGTTCAACCAGGAGATTCAATACGTATATATCCCATATTATCGGGTCGGGTTTTGATCGACAGTATGGAATGGATTGTATTAATACAATTTGTAAATCAATTGATTAGATCATAATTTGTTAGTCTCTAAGAATTATATAGATAATAAGTATGTAAAAACTGTGTTGTCTAAAAATTGTGAGGATAACAATAAAGTTTGATCCACTTATAATTTATTTTAAGATTTGTTGATTAGCTTTTCTAATCAGGTCGAGTTGATCTATCAAGGGTTTCATTCAATACAGATTGAGCTATCGTGAACTTGGTACATTTTTGTGCATTAGAAAATTCTCTTACCTTTTGTAATATTTTGCTTCTATTCTACAAAACTTTGATTTCAATGTTGGGTGACTAAGACGGAAGATTTATTTATATTCCTAAGTGATTGAGATGCACGTTCTATCTTTTTAAATAATTATCAATAACTTTATAGTAAAGTTAATTCTATTTGTTGATTCAATTGTTATGAATGATGCATAATAGTTATCATGATTATATTGCAATTAATATCTTGATGTCATGATAACAATGACATGGATAAGATTGGCATGATTATTAAGCATCATAGTGTATTCTATGAATCTCTATGTACATGGCATGAAAGTTGAAAAAAGACTTTCAATTTACATGAACTTGATGTTTCAAGTCTAAAATTGCATTAGTTTTTTATTTTCTTAAAAATAAAAATTAAACCACATACTATATCTGGATTTTAAAAAAAAATCATTCTATCCAACAAAGTGGCTATTTTTATGCCAACAATGTTATGAGGAAAATAACTTTAGGAACAAAAATTGAGCCACTTTTTGAAGAGGTTGAACCAAAATACAATGATTAAATTTTCATACTTCTCCCTAACTTTTTCATACTTATTAATCAGACGTTCACAAAATAAAAAATCAAAATCAAAATTAAAGAATCACTTCTCAAAAAATCTTTATCAAACAATCGTTCAAGTTAACACTTTTACCACCTACTATTACTGCTATTCCATGTCTCATCTCTAAGTGCTGCTCAGTATTGTTTTGATTTGATGTGAAATATGTCTTGCTTCGTTTCCTAGTAAAATTTTGTTGATTGGTTTTGATTTGGTGTATATTTGATGTTGTTGACTGTTGAGCAATATTATTCTTATTCATGGACTGAAGGTTATTTGATGTGCTCACAAAAACCAAATTTATGCCTATGTTCGTTGAAAATTAAAATATTAATTTCAATCATACATTGCATATCATCTATAGTTTTTCAATCCTATATTCTATCAACTTCTATCAGAATCTGATAAAAGTTTTATTTTAATCCCCATTAAACAGGAATTATATAATTATAAACAAGATTATTATGTCTCCACTTGGATTAATGAAAAATAGATTTTTAGTAAATTTCAATAGAAATTAGTAAAATGTGTGGTTTGAAAATTGTAAATCCCATGAAATTAGTAATTTAATTAATTATTGATTCTGACTCAAATTTTAATCAATTTTTTTTTTTACTGAATCAAACATGGACTACACATGCTTTGTTGTGTTGGGACATGTCCAAATTTGTTTTTTAAAAGAACTGGCAAAGCAAGTTCCCAACCATTTGTTATTGCTACATAGTAGATCCCTAACATTTAGATAAACTTGTGTAGTAGGTCATCAATCTTTAAAAAAAAAAAATATATCCAAGCGCCACTAGCCATAGGTTCGGGAATTCCCCTTTTAGCTTGCATTTCGTTGATATCTATTTCTCGTCTTCTATTCTATACTAGGAATCATATATTCTCAATTTATAATATTTTATTCTCTCCTTTTAATTTTCGTGTTGACCTCAATAAACTCTAAATAATTATGTACGCTTTGGTGCCTCAATGACGTTTCCTCGTGTGTGGAGGGAATCTGTGCAATGATGCGGTGTGTGTTTTCAAAATCAATGGTGTAGATCATGTCACATGGTAGAGTATAAATCAAAATGTAAACTAAAGTGTGCATGTAGGATGATTTACCAGTAAATTACTTCATTTTACACGAGTTAGACTACAAAACAACAAAAATAAAATTTCCGCGACGTTTAAAATAGGGCTTGAAGAAATCAAAATCACCTACAAAGCTAACAGGCTACCTGGTGTTCATAAATAGAAAAATCTTGTTATTGGGTTCACTAGAAGTCATTAGATTCATGCGATTACCACATCTGCAGAGCCTACTTTCCATATTTTTGTTGTGAAGTGCCATTTGGCAAACTGAGGAATAGAAAAATTTAAAGGAGTCAAAAAAGGGAAAACTACACGGAAAGTTATGAAAATAATGGCTTGAAGAAATTTTCCTTTTGGAAAAAGCATGCTATATACACCTAGTGCCTAACTTAAAGGAAGATTTGGATGAAAGTCATCACGAAGGATGATATGCGTGAATTATTGAAAGGTTAGGGATGGAAGTGCGACGAAATTATTAAGGGAATGAATTGGGGAAATTTAAAAGGTTGGGGGCCTGTGGTATAATAAACCCTTAAAAGAGCAACCTCAAAACTTTCTACCAAACTAAAATAGAAAAATTAAGCTAGATGTATATCCTTGGTTAATATCTTTCTAGATGGAAGGAATCTGGACAGTGATGGGATGGATGCGTTTAAAATCAATGATGTAGATTGTTGTCACATGAAAGAATGTTAAACTTATTGTCAACCATGATGAGGTTTATAGCATGATTGAAATTAGAATTTTAAGGTTTATCTTTATCCTTTTTCCGTGAGCAGAAATATTATATGTTGAATGCCTTCCTAAATTATTTAACATTTTCAAGCCATTTAATAGGCAACTTCATGAAAGTCACATATCATGATCATCAAAGCATGTTAAAAGTTTTAAGAAATTAGTTAAAGTAGACCTTATTATCCCATTCCCACACTAATAGTCAAATGCACTTAAAACCTTTTTTAACCGTGAAACCATGGAGTATATAATTTATTAGGATAATTTTAAAGAGAATTTAAGAGCATATCTGCCCTTGATGGAACAAAAAATGATCGTGCATTTAGATCACTACCGAGCAAAAGTGTTCGAGATCGATTATAAAACGCTACAATTTGCCAGTCCACATTTTTTCATCCAAAAAGTCATATTAGCCCCTGTTTGACAACCATTATTTAAAAAATAAAATAAAATATTTTGAATAGTGATTTTTAGGAGAATATGTGGTTAAAAAGAAGAATTTTTTTTTTTTTTTTGTGTTATATGCAAAATATTTTATTGTGTAAATGTGTAACTGAGGAGAATAAGTACGTAAAAAAAAAGTGTTCAAAGTAATGGTTGTCAAACATGCACTACGCTTTCATTGGATGTGCAAAATGGAAGAATTTCATGTATAGACTTTCAAGAACTGAAGCATTGCAAGTCGTGACAACATAAAAGATCAGAAGTCCATCCATCACAACATAAAAGACTAAACATAAAAGTGCACACAAGTCGATAAATCATCGTACACAACAACGAATAGGAGCATACATCTTACCGTTCAATGGATAAATAGCCAGCAACCGCCATATAAACTCAAAATTCAGTTTTCACACATGGTTTGAAATAAACTTAGGACACTAAATGATCGGAGATGGAAGAGCTGGAAGAGTCTGTTCAACAACCTGAAGCAAGCCCGTGGCAAGCCTTGTCGTGAGATCCTCAACAGGTACTTTAACCACATCCTTCCTCATGCCAATATCAGCTGCATACCGGCTGGCACAATAAACTCCAACAGCAGTTGCTGCCATTCCATAAACATTGGTGGTGACAAGACGTAGTGGTGTAGACAAAACGGCAGCAAGAGGGCCACCTATAATAGATGCAGCTTGTCCGCTTTGTCCCAATGTACTTTGATCAAGCACGAGCAATCCCGTCTTGCAGTAAATTGCAAAGTCCTCACAATTGTTTTTAAATACATTATAGCAACCAAATCCATTGTCAAGCAGGTATTTTGCTCGATGGACGACAAAGTCATCAGTATCCGAGACGGCAAGAGTACAAGTCCCTCCACGTGCTTTTGCGAGAAAGAGAGCAGGGCTAACTGCATACTCAAAGCGATACAGAATTCCGCCAGCGAGGAAACAATCCAAACATGAGGACACAACCCCATGACCTTCTTCGGGTGGGGTACACGTGGCACAAGGTACATGAGGTCGAGTTGGTCCAGAGCTTACTAAAAGCACGTCTAACACAGTTCCTGTTCCTACTTCTTGACCACGTCTAGTGAAATGTATAACTTTGTCATGTCCAACATAGATACCTGTAGTCATCCGTATTAAGGTAATATAATATATGTTTTGTATGAGTAAACATATAATCAGAAAAAGAAGACAAACAAACAAGCAAATTCATGTGTCACACTGTCAAAAAATATTTGTAAAACAGAAAGCAGATAATGAAGATGGTTAACAAATGAAAGTAAGAGATCTTTTTTTAAGCCCGGGCAGAATTTTTAGGTCTCTAACTAGATCCAATGGATTAGCTTCCTCCTTTCCAGTCTCAAACAATCAGTAACAAAAAAAATTCTAGAAGAATACTACAAATAATATAAAACGCCAGGATCAGGTTGTGCTAACACCATAACTTATTAGTAGAGCTGCCTCTAGCATCATGTAACAATATCCACATAGAGCAAGAGGCTAGAAAATGTTTATAGTGGTAATTTACCAATAGTCTCAGAGAAAGTACTCCGGGGGTGAGACTCAGTTCACCAGTTCTACTCCAGCGATATTCGTATGAATATACAATACATGCGTGGACTATGGATTCCCATTTGGCAATTCGACATCACCAACTTCATAAATTCACTTCAGAAAAAAACTGAACATCCCTTCTGTACAATTTTGGTTGACGCTTTCAGATTTTTTGAATTTTTGCTTTTCACCTAAAATGTAGAGGACAGAAATTTTTTATTTCCTTTACTACTTTTCCTGGACGATAGTGTACCCACACCTTTCTAGCTGCTCAAACAAAGTTTCAAGATTCTGAATTTATAGGAAATCACATTGGTTTGCGAGCACTTTTCCTTGGACAAGGTATCACATTAGAAATAAGTACTATCCTATTTCCATCACTATAAAGATAGCTTTTAAAGATGTGAGCTTCATATATATGCAAAGCCAAAATGAGTTTTACCGCAGGTAGATAATGCTCGTATAATATGATGCTATAGATGATAAAATAAGCCTTCCAACTTCGCCTATATCTTATTACAACCACGGAAAACACATCAAATTCCTTCAAGAAAAAAAAAAGGGGGAACTGGCAACCTGCTATCCTTGTTTCAAAATCTTGACTCAGTATCTTTATTTATCCCCCCAAGTATATGATAAACATACCCATCCAGAAACAAAGTGAAACCCAATGCAATGTTACAAGACTAAATGGGCAAATGTCCATTTATGATCAAGTAGAGACGTATTCGTGTAACAACAATCAGCTTATCTATATTTGGCAATGGATGTTTTAACAGGAACGATTTGCTAAACAGCTGCTAGGGGATGAATTGTGGCAAGCAATAACAAACTTTGAGTGAGAACAAGGATGGAGACCGGAGAGTTTTGCTTGAGGAAAGTACTACCAATTATCAAATTTATGCTGAATTGAGAAGAACAAGTACTCACCAATTTTTTCCTTAAATTAGAAATCAAAAGAAGGGCATGATGCGAAGAATCTCGAATTGACAATTACCACGAAACTCTAGGATTATTTTTGTATTTATTCCAAAAAGTGACAAGCTTAAGTACTGTTGAAAAGGAGTTTACAATCAAAGGTGATGTGATTTATCATCCATTTTGAGCAACCAAGCAACCTTGAGGCAGAGGGATACGCATGTCACTGTTAAATCCTTCAAGCGTGAGAGTGGGATGATGCCTGTTCATCAGCTGAGCAGCGGATTCATGAACATCAGATCTTTGCCTCTGAGTTCATGAAAGATGGCAGAGAGGATTGTAAACGAGATAAAATGCAGTAAACTATTTGGTTGGGAAATAAATTTGCTTATGGTGTTTCTAATCCTTGCAGCATTTTAGATTTACAAAACGATTGCAAGAGTAAAGATGAGAATAGGTTTACAAAATGACTGCAAGAGTAAAATGAGAACGTGCAGATTATAATATGAACATCGTGCAGAAAATTCTGTTAATTTCATAACAAATGTCCCAATTTTGGCGCAAAATCCAACTATGAAATCACAACTTTTTCCTCCACAAATGTGGACTCCTAGTCAACCATGGTGGTAGAGTTTTTCTTCATTATTAATTATTTAACCACAATCATGCATAATCATGTTGCATACATATCTACAAATTTCAATTATGTTCGAAGGTCAGCCCACTTTCAAAAAAGTCAAGCACTAAAGGTGAAAGCAGAAATATGAGTCTCAAACCAACAATATCCACTCAATTTTGCAGATAAATTATTTTCCTCCTAAACTTCCTATAGAACACAAGAATTACCAATTCAATATATCTGTTTTTCCCACTATTGTTAGCCGCAGGTTGCCATTCATTGCCAATTGTTATTAAGATAACTGGTAACTCTTTGTCCTCTCACCCTCCATCGCCCTCCCATCTCACTTGAGACCAACAAACAATGTTCCTTTCACTGATGAAGTTGTCGATGAACATAATGCTACATGCACATCGGATAGAACTCACCATTAATAGAAGATATCACCCAAGTTCTTATAGCCCATAAGTTGAGCCTTATTTAGTGATTTAGGACTCAATTAGGATCCTCACAATCCAATACACATTCCAAAAACGACTTCCACGGTAACCCTTATTCCCAGCTCTGTGACTTTCCAGACCTAGCCTTCAACTAGAAGCAAACATCACCAATTTGCTCCTTCAGCAACAAAAGTCCTCAACAAAACTTTGATACCATCGTTACCCTATTGGACAATAGGGGGATGGTCCCAATGTCCAAGCGCTTATGAGCTCACAAACTAAGTCTAACTTTAAGCCACGACACTTAATTAGGCTCATCTTAAAATCCACTTCCATGGATATTAGTCACACGTGCACTGTATAAAAACCTTTTGCTCTACCAATACAAGTAATTTTGTATACTTTTGCGAACAGTGAATCATTAGTTCACAAACTGTTCCTTTTGGTATAATATCCTCAACTAAAGCACAACATCTAAAATCTTATTCTCAAGGAATCAAAATTAAACGATTATGGACATTGAATCAAAAATTATAACCTAAATTCAAAAATCCTTTTTAACGATTAAATAATGTATATATCACCAACCACATACAACATCATCAAATGTTGAATTCCCATTAATCAGCCACATTAACAAAGCCATAATTAAATATATTTCATCTACTTCAACAAAATTAAATCCAAACAAGTACAAGACATGATTTAAAACTGACCGTGATGGGCATAGATATAAGCATTGCGCCAGGAATAAATATGATCGCCTGGTTTGAGACTGCCCCTTTCAACTCTGCTTAGTTAATTCACATTCATGTACAACAACAAAAAACCCAATTTACAAATCAATTTTTTCCCCCAAAAAAATGAGAAATTGGAATTTCATAAAAAAAATCAGGCATAAAATTTTAAAAAAAAATCTTTTACCTATTGGAGAGCAACCCCATTTTCCCCTCTTGAATTCTGTATCAAATGATCTAATTAAGGTGAAAAGTTATGAAAGGCAAAGGGAATAATGGTCGAAATTGGTCGCTTTCGCTTTCGCTTTCGCTTTTGCTTTTTCTTAAAGGTCGGAGAAGTTGTTAATGAAAGGACAAAAACACCCTTTATTTCTGTTCCAAATTTCAATACTTCATCGTTAAGGAAATTAGTTGGGCGGGGTGGAAGCGGGACCCACATCTCAGTTGCCGATTGGGTATATTACAGAAAAAAGTTAGCGTGTTTGTTCAGAAGAACTCACGCGTTCGATTTCAACTTCGAGTGTGCATAGATGTAGTAGAGTCATGTTGGTGGTGGCAACCATGCTAGATATACACTGAGCCATACTGATTTTACATTTCAACGTCTTACTTTATCTTTGATAAAAGATAATGTTATTTATCATTATGACAATGGAATATCGTGAAAGTCTAAATGGAATAATGAGATTAGACAATTCAATTTTGTAAGATAGAGAGAGAAATGTGGGGAATAATAGGTTGTCATAACGATACTCCATCATCATGATAATAAAAAGGTTGAACCCCAATTTTGAGGGTCCTCCACCACTCCACCCCTTCTCACCCCTAGAGCATTGTGGAAGAGGTAAATCGCGGGATGTGCATTAGCATGCCAGGGTACAAGAGTTGTCATACTGGTGCCCACAAAGAGTCCAATTTCATACCTTGTAAGAGAAAGAAATCGAGCATTCACACTGCTGCTGCCAGTTAAACGGAAATTACCTAACTCATGTCATTTGCACTACCGAGCTATGCCCCGAGTGGCTCCATTATCATGATAATAAATAGCATTATACTTTAAAAAAGTACACCGTTAATCCAGCCATTAGAAAATTTACTACGTATTCATTTCTAAAACAGGGCATACACTTCTCTTTTGTACAAATGGCTTAATTTGGTGGTGTAAGTGATGGGATGGCAATGGATAGAATTGGTCGTGGATGTCCTTATTCAAGAGACGGGACACAAATTAAAATATTTTATTTATTTATTTATTTTTAGCCCCCGCTTGTTCCACATTAAATCTTTCATTCTCATTCTTCTATTCATTTTCAACCACACATTTTTCAATAATATAATATTTTCTATCACATCAATAACTTTTCCTTCTTTTTCAACCACACATTTTTCATCAATCTACTATTTTAAAATACATTATTTTAGAAAAATAATGTGGCTCAAACACACCCTTAGTTTAGAAATCTAATTTAAATGTGAAAATATAAAAAAGAATAGCAATTGAGATCACGTTCTCCGTACTTGTCATGACTACAACGAGTTTTTAGATTGAAGATGCAAATTATTAAAATTGAAGTTTAAAACTCGAAAAATTCAGCTGATATTGCTCCCAAATTCGACCAATGGGTATAGACGTCATAACCCACATAAAATATGGATAAGATAGAACATACGAAGCCCAATTAAACCCAAAGAAACTGTCACTTGAAGCCCAATTATCATGCGCTCAGCCCATATGATGATGATGATGATGATGCAAGCTATATTCTCATTTTCAATTTCATCATTTTTCATTAGTTTCGTATATACTGCCTGATTTTTTATAAACATATATATGACTTGTTTAATACAGTACTTGAAATTAAAAAGTTTACATTTTCAGGTTAACTTAATGCAAAATAAGTGAAGTCAATCAACTATTTTTACCCGATCAAATCTCTTCCAAATTTATCAAAGATTGCGCTTAATCAACTCTATATTAATCCTTACGTGGGGAGCGCTTCACAAGTATAAATATCTCAATAATTTTGGGAAGGTAAAAACAATTTTCGTTTCACTCTACACGTTGTGATTGAATATCAAAAGGACTAAAGGGACATTCTTGTCTCCTCGGACATAGATATCGAGAGTACTCTATATAAAATTAGCAAAAATGTTTGAACACCAACTTCATACTCAATACTTTCGAATAGGTGACCTTTAATTTCAAACTGCTTAAATAATATTTCTTTGGTGTCACTAGCACCCTTAAAAACTTTTAAAATCAAAGTGAGCAAGAATGTTAAACTTGTCCCATGAACTTAATCTTGTGACATATATTTTAATAATAGTGTGTGTATGCACTTTATAGTTAAATTCATTAGTATATATGTTGGTTGATAAAAGAGAAACCAAACCCACATGTATTGAATAATCTTTATAGTGATGGATTTTGCCTATATTATAATTTTATTTTTTTTAGGATCTAGAATTTGTCTATACTTTCTTAGGCACCAAAACCACCCAACATCCAAGCACGCATTTCATAATGGAGAAGCAACCAATATGATTGATTAATATAATAATCATGAAAAGCAAGAAAACTAGTTTTAAATATATTATGCCTAGTATTGTTTGTATCTACTTGATGTATAAATGTGTGTTTTAGTGGTCACCTTTGAAGAATTATGTAAAAGTTTAACTTAAAGATTTGTCGTATAGAGAAATAACATAACGTCTCTAGATACTAAGCTAGCACGATAAAGAAGATTGTGACTAAGTCAAACTTGAGGGGCTAAGAACGAGTAAAACAAGTCAAGTCAATAGAAGACATGCCAAACATACGAGAAGACTAATCAAGTTTAAAATAGAATCATACTTCACAATTGAGAGTTGCATATCAACCGTCATGATTGTCAAAAAAAATGCCATGACTTGCTCAATAAAGCGATTCTTTTTCTTAAATAAACTCCTAGGTAATTCCATTTATAGTAAGAGACTAATTAACAAGCTTGGTGTGTTTGATCCACATTATTTTAGAAAAATGTATTTTGGAATAGTAGATTGATGAAGAATGTGTGGTTGAAAAATGAGAAAAAGTTATTGATGTGATGGAAAATATTATTTTATCGAATAATGTGTGGTTGAAAATGAGTAAAAGAACGAGAATGAAAAATTTAATGCGGAACAAACAGAGGCTTAGTATACTCTATTTCGATATTTACTGCAAATATCACACGAAATTAACCATTCAAGTGAAATTGGTCATATCTTTGGTTGTCTAGTTTATTGCCTGAGGTCTTACTTTTCGAAATTTCCAAATACCAAGTAAAACGAAAACTAGAAATATAAAAAAATGAGTTAATTAAAAATATTTAATTAAAAGAGTCCCAAAGAATGAAATACTGATGTGATTTGTGATAGGACACACAAACATGAGTAGGACTCAATGTATCGAAAGGATTCCATAAAGGTCTAATGTTGGCGCTGCTTTTAGTCAAGTTAGTGCTACCTATCTTTCTTAAGATAATAAGTAGTCTAAGCAAATAATATCTTAGGATAACATCTTTAAGGTCACAATCCATTTCTTTTGGACGTAGAATTGATACTCCAATTTTTACTTGATGCCAAAATGCTAAGCATCTAATGACATGACACACTAACTATTAATAAATTTAATCATTTTACAGGACCCATCATTATCTCCCAATACATTAATTAGTGTGCCATGTTACTAGTGCTTAATTTATGCTAAATACTCGAGTGACGTGACACACTACAATAGATGATGACTGTTTAGGAGATCAATTCTGTATGTGTGAGTGAAAGCATGCAATAATAGATTAAGGGCTGAGAATGAGACTTGAACTTCTCAAAAGCTTAATCATAAAAGGATTAGTTGTTAATCGGTTGGCCGTAGGTTCAAATTGAGATATTTGATTTATATTGAATTAACGAAATCGAAATAAAAGATTTGTTTCCTTTGACAGTTAAAAATAGATTATTTGTTCATTGTTGTATATATAATTCTTGCCTAAAATTAAAACTGCATTTTAAAAGGAAATATCAACGTATGACCAAATTATATCATGGTATATACCTACTAGTATTAAGTTATGGGTGTCCCATGGTTGATTAACATTTGTAAAGCACCCAAAAACATGTTGTCTAGAACATGTCATTGTGACATGGGTTTTTTTTTTATTTTATATTATTGAAATGAGACTTGTTTCCTAAAGTCTTTACCTAACAGTTCAATTTTTTGGATATTGAAAGGCCACGTTTACTATAAAAGGGTACAAAATTTCAATTTCTTTTCCTACCTCAAATCTCGTATGTACACAGATGATAGATGCCGCGTTAGTTGTTATGTATGACATAACAAAGGGTGGTTTTTAATGTTTTTAAATCGATTGATTTTCGAACTATCTTATATATATAATTAGAATATATAATTTTTAATCAGAGCATGACATAGCTTTCTTTACTCAAGTAAAGACTAATCAAACCCTTGAAAAAATATATAAAATTTTGTCATTATGCAATTATTCTGGTTAACCTTGTTTAAATGAACGCTCGAGTCCTCGTCAATATTCTTAATAATATTTATGTGACATTTTGACGGACTTTGGACAAATTCATAAGCAGGGATCCAAATGTCACTAAAATTGAAGGTCGGGAATTGAAATGTCACAAAATTGGAATGGAAATTCAAGTATTCATTTAAACATAGAATTGAAATTGGCGATACAATTTATTGATGATCCTTCTCTACGTTCTAGATCTGTAGTAGAATTTTTTTCGAATATTCTCATATTCCTTACTTGAATTAGATATGTGAGAAAAATGAACACTTCTAAAATGAGTGATCGAAATTAAAATCATAATTGTGATTAAGACGTTCATGCGACCCACTAAGAGTCCAACAATCCTTACAAAGCAACCACTTCATAACAACTTTTTTTTATTTGTGTCACATTAATTGGGATGGCAAAGAAATCCACAAATATTATCTTTCCTTCTCAATGAACCTTTGGCTTTGGCTCCATATACAAAAATTTTAGTGTGTGGTCCAAGAGCTTATGCACTAAAAAAGCATGGATCGCGAGGGCTTAAAGGGACCAAGGATATGCCTATAGTATTGCACTCTTTAATGTTATTGGGGGGCCATATGCTTTTTTTCATTATTATCTTTTCCTCAATAGGTTAAAAATTTGACCATCAAAACCTAACTCGGTTTCAAGTGTGCCCTTGAAATAATTGAATTTATGATTTTGATCTAACGGAGTCACTTCGTTCTGAGTCAAGTAACTTGACAAATTAAAATACTTATAATTTGCACCTGTATCATATTTATTTATGTTGTGCCCAAAAATATATCTTTATTTTTTGTTTTTAGTGAACTTATAAGCCTTTGTCTAGACTCCATTAAAATCAAATTTTAGGAAAAAATGTATTTTGAAATAGTTTTTTTTTTTTTAAAAATAGTCAACGTTGAACGCGTGTTGCACGTAATTATGAAATATTTTATAAGTGTTGTAAAAATAATATTTGAATATGCGTGAATGTTAATTAATTTATAATTAATAACAAGAAATATATATGTGACATTGAATGTTAAATCATTCATTTAATTTCCAATTAAATAAAATTGGATATTTAAAAAAAAGGTTGAACCCCAACCTTGAGGGCTCTCCACCGCCCCGCCCCTAGAGCATTGTGGAGAAGGTAAATCGTTGGATGTGCCTCAACATGTAAATAAATTAAATATTGAAAAATGTAAAGTAAGATATTATTGAAATAATTGAATTATAGTAGAAATAAAACCATCCAAAAATAATTCTCACTTGGTGTGATATTTAATTTCAAATTAAGTAAATTTGGATGTAAATTAATATACATGGACATGAATAATAAAATGTATTATTGAATGTGAAATTATAATTAACTTATAATTAGAATTAATAATATTGAAATGCATAAATGAAGATGAATATTAATTAAATGCACGCGAATGTTAATTAATTGCGAATTAATAATAAGGAATTCATCATTAAAGAAAGCACAAAGGTGAAATTATTCTGTCAAATATACATGTACATTGATGATAATTAAATGGTTAAATAAACTAAATATATATTGAAAAATGAAAAATATGGTATTATTGAAACAATAAAATATAGTAGGGCTAGAATCGTTAAAAAATGATTATCACTTGATGTGATATTTAATATATTATAGATGTGTGGTTAAAAGGGATTTTTTGATTTACTGTGATTTGATTGAAATATAAATATGAATTAAGTGGTTGAATTATACTAGATTTAAGTTAAGCGAGCATATCTATATTTCTTCTATGTAATATAATTCAACATGCCTATATTTCTAACATACAGAAAATTCTAAAAGAAATGAATTGGTCGAACAAGAGTTGAAATATATCTTCTTAAGATGATATTGCCATGCATTAGTACACGTGGTCTTCGAAAACTTGTTTTCTATGATGTAAAGACCATTTTTATTAATAGTAGCATTTCATATTACAAAAAGGGTGAATCGAATAATGTTTTCAAAGTTCTTCTATAAGAAAATCAGACTCTCTTATGTAAATTTTCAAAATTTATTTTATATGAAATAACTTAAGTTTATACTTATATTCGAAAATAGATTAAAATTAGTTTTTTTTCTTCTAAATATAGTATTTTAAAAATACATGAATACACTCCCCAAGTATCGTGTGCATAATAATGTGACTATGTTGTATTTATTTCCCGTTTGGGTTTTCCACCTAAAAACTTGTGTTCATTATTTACAATTTACATTAGATTTTCGAATGTTTTATTCTACAGACCAGTATTCTAAAATGCACGCATATACTTGAAGTGTTTTTGAAACACTTTGCATGTACGGGTATGCGCTTGATAATGCGGTCAACACATTTCATTAATAGCTTATACGCACTTATACATCAAAATGCATACATTTGTGTTAAAAATTACATCTATATTAGTCTAGCAAAGTTCAATAAATTTTTGTAAATTAAAAAAACAAATATCAAATTAGTCTATATCACTCACTCATGAATTATATATTGCAAAGGTCGATATTAATAGGCATAAAATGCATATAGTAGGCATTAAGGGAATGGGTGTGAAATGGTGTCCTAAAGCAAATCAAGAGCAAAGGCCAAGTGTTGTGAAGCACTTAAAGAGATTAAGTCTAAGAAGTTAGAAGAAGGTATTGAATAATGCAAAGTTGAGGAAAGATGTAGTTATGTCTTTGTATACGGAAGAAGATGAAGAAATTTCTATCATTGAAGGAGGAAGGAAAATGCCCATTCAGGTGGATCCCATGGATAGTTTTTCAAAATCAATTAAGGTGCAAGTAAGAAAATGAAACAACGATATATAAATGATGCAATTGTTAAGAAAATGTCAAGTTCATCAATATTTGGCTAGATGAGTATGCAAAACCAAATTTTCTTTCATCATTCAAGTAATTGCAATTTTTACGATTTTGAGCAGTATGATTTTTTTCAAAAAAAAATTGAATAATATATATAAAGTCCAAATAATGCATTATTTTATTTATTTATTTATTAGCTTAGAATATTTGAAATAATAACTGAAATTGGAAAATGCATAATTAAGCACATGTTTCGCATACACTTGTAATGTTTGATGCTTCACCAACACATATTGTCACGCATTACGCATTTTAGAACATTGTCATACTAATATTTAACAATTTGGAAAAACGCCAACTAATAATTCAGAACATGAATAAAATAATTTTTTTTGCATTGAACGTATATATTTGTAATTTGTCATTTTTCCTTCAACATGTATATCCGAAAGAACAAATAGAAAGCTTAACAAAATAAGACAAGCTAAAATTGAAGGGTTAAACACGAAAAATTGGATCGGGTTTGGAACTTATTCATGATCATAGAAGGGTTAAACTACTTTGTCAGATAAATTTAGGGGTGGCAACCGAGTCGAGCGGCTCGTCGGTTTGGTCGCTCGGGCTCGTCAAAAAGACGAGCCCGAGCCGAGCCGCAAGTGAGCTCGATGAGCCGAGCGGCTCGTGGGCTCGTGAAAAATTAAAGAAGAATTAAAAAAAACGTGAAAAAGTAAAAAAAAAATTCAAAAAGCTCGTGAGCTCACGAGCTCGCTTACGAGCCGGCTCAGCTCGTGAGCTCGTAGATTTAAGGGCCGAGCGGCTCGGCCCATTGCCATGACTAGATAAATTGAGACAGAGGTTGACATATTTCTAGGTGGATGGAAATTATGACTTTTTAAAACCTGCTCGATCCATTGCCATGACTAGATAAATTGTGACATAGAGGTTGACATATTTCTAGGTGGATGGAAATTATGACTTTTTAAAACAATTCAATGATAGAATGAAATGTGACTTTATGTCAAATCTATCTATCAATCGGGCTCGGACCATTGCCATGACTAGATAAATTGTGACATAGAGGTTGACATATTTATAGGTGGATGGAAATTATGACTTTTTAAAATCCGCTCAGCCCATTACCATGACTAGATAAATTGTGACATAGAGGTTGACACATTTCTAGGTGGATGGAAATTATAACTTTTTAAAACAGTTCAATGATAGAATGAAATGTGACTTTATGTCAAATATATCTATCAACCGGGCTCGGCCCATTGTCATGACTAGATAAATTGTGACATAGATGTTGACATATTTCTAGGTGGATGGAAATTATGACTGTTTAAAACAGTTCAATGATAGAATGAAATGTGACTTTATGTCAATTTATCTGTCAACCAGGGGTGACACTGTAGCTTGATTGATCATAAAACGACGGAGCAGATGACTTGGCAGTGATGACAGTAAGAAGATGATGCTATTAGGAAGTGACACGTGTCATACATTCGCCGACGGTCCCCAAAATGAATAAAAAGTATTTGCTGATACGTGGCTCTTTTTCTATTGGCTACTTTATTGACTTTTAATGGGCCGTTAAGGCCCACCGGTTCGTGGAAATACGTAACCAAACACTGCTCCCAAGAAAAATCCAAAATTATGGACCCACCTGATTGGGTTCCGTGGGCCCACTAATACGAATCTTCTTGCGTTTTGTGGTCTTGGGGGAGTGTATGGTTGACGCGTGTACAGTAATGTGGGACCCATGGGCACTAAGGACGACAATGGCAAATTCAAAAGTCCACGCGATTAAAGGGAGCGTCATTGGACGCGCTATAGTGCTCCGTGGCATTCGGCTTTTGGAACCTCCATCCGTTTCCCATCATTCATTTTTTTGTCCTTTTCTGTTGGATTTTTTAAAGTTTTTTGACAATTTGTAATTTATAATTTCTAAAAACTTAAAACTGTAAATATTATTTTTATTTTTTAATTCTTCCATGATATCTTCAACATTTTTTTTTAACAATTGATTGAAATTGAATAATTATTGAAATTATTCCAATTCAAACATTTTATAAGGGTATGTTTTGACACTTAAAAAAAATATTGTAACATTCATTGAGTGACTTGTGTCCTATTATTAGCATGTTGGGACAAATACAGGCTAAAGCATGAAATTTGACTTATCCCATATCAAGAAACTTAGTGGGATCATGCTTGTCTTTACCTCGGGATCATCTACCATAATAATGAACATGGATCGCGTAAAGCGACATCACTTGTAAATACCTTTTTATATTATAAGCAGAGTAAATGATGAATTAGTTTACATTCACACGTTTTGTTCCAATGTAGATCGAGTTATACAAACTTTCTTTGTTCAAAATGATACAAGAAACCCCTGTATGCTTTACTCAAGGCTTTACACGTTATATAATATAAAAGTGCTAACTTGAGTTACAAGAGTGGGAAGCTTTTGTGATTTTCCTAGAAGTTTAATATTACACAAATATTATAGGAAAGTAGGGGTATCAAAAGAGCAAATATGCACTAACAACTCAATCTACGGTTTGATCTAGCCCGCTCAATCTAGCTTGTGCGAGCCTTTTATCATCATTGTTTAATTTTTTGTAACTTTATTGGATATAATCCATCAAACTGCAAAAATTTTCATATTTGTGAATTAAGTAAAACGACTTACAATGTTCTATAAACTAAAAAACGATCAACTAAATGCACAACATTTTGGACCACGAATGGATGAATAAAATTCATCAATAAAACATATGAAAAACTTCATAATTAATAATCTTTCCTTCCAATTATTAGTTTCTATTAATAAATTAGTTTACTTAATTCTCCTTGCTCAATAATGTGTTGGTACGTTACCTTTCTCGTAGTCTATTTAAACATGTAAAGGGTTGCCAATAACAGCCCACATGAATTGCATCTTGAAGTGAAATGTATTTTATGAGTTCTTAATTGTGTGATTATGCCGGTCACGACATCTAATCATGTCAAATCAACTTTTAGCTAAGAAGAATTGTAAGTAGTGTTTGATCAATTACGAGAAAAATGCTCTAATTTCACAATATACTGTTTTGAGTAAAAAATTGACCTCTAACAAACAAATTGTCGCATATGACTAATGCATGTCCAATCACATTAATCTAATTTTGCTTCTCAACTTGCACAAGACCAAAAATTTAGTGCATATTTCTGAAGTACTTAATCCTTCATTGGGGAAGAATTTATAAATGGCTTAATTTATAAATAGATAAAAGTAAATGATGATGAGTGAACTCTACTTGTGGGTTCGTTGAAATACGTATTTAAAAATAAAGTTTGATCATTTATAAATTTTGTTAAACAGTTATAATATTAGTTGGTTCACACATTTCTAAGGAGACAACTTTCTAACAACGCATTTATAAGGAGACAACTTCTACGCATTTAGCATCAACACATTCCGTAGAAGTCACGATATTTAATCATTTAAATTTTAATTTATTCACTTCCCAAACATGTACACAATTTGAAACATATTTTTATATTTCTTTTTGTCTTTAGAAGTAAGTATAACAAAGTACTAAAGAACAATTTGTTACATTTCAAAAATTGAAAAGCAACTTAGGAATAAATTATGCAATCGTATATGCTTAACATTCAAATTTTGTTTATTTTTTATTTTATTTTTATGAAATAGCATATACAACTTCAATTAAAATTAATTCAATCTTGATTAAACCTTTTGAAATTGTTGACTGAGGTATAATAATTTGATTGTTTCAACCGATGAACGTAAAATGTCCAGGTTCCATCAATTCAAGAATTCATTAGTTCACCAACTCTAGTCATTAGCTACAAAAGTGGGCCCAAAGCCATTGTTTTTTCCTTAATCTTATCTTAATCAAAAGGTTCCTAGTTAAATGTCTCATTATTATCCATAACATTGATGTAATTAATGATGTAACAGTTTCATGTGTGCATGGTTGGAACATTCGAGTTTAACACATATACATTTAAGCCACTTTAATCTTGTAGAAGC
Source organism: Fraxinus cuspidata (assembly GCA_903798385.1). NCBI lineage: Eukaryota > Viridiplantae > Streptophyta > Magnoliopsida > Lamiales > Oleaceae > Fraxinus > Fraxinus cuspidata. The sequence goes on from CAIGRP010068991.1 coordinate 53,822, forward strand.
ATTCATCGAATTACTGTTATAAAATTGTGATGCTTAATCTTGTCAAGAATAATTTAGAAATTTCACACTTGTAATTTCGATTTCGCCATAATTTATAATTTAAGTATGGAGTCGTTATTAGGGTTTTGTATTATCATCAAAAAGAAAAAAATATTAAAGATAATGTGTGTGATTTTCTCTTTTGAACTTTTTTTCATTGCAACGAATTAATGTGGAGGCGGAACATGACGTGGTCTCACATTAAAATGAACTTCAATAAATTTTATGTGTTTTAGTTTGTCCATTTGTATTTTTGCGAATTAATTGTTCTCGATATAAAATTAAAGTTTCTAATTCTCAACAATAGACTCACTACTAGAAAGTCGAAATATCATGCAAATTACTTATGAAAGTGTCCTAAACTTGATTTTCAGGATATATTATGGTACCAAGTTCACGTCTCATGTTAACTTATGTTAAATTATATTTAAAAATATTTTATATTTTATAGTGTATTTGTGTATGCAATGAGGTGGGGAGTAGAATTTTGAATTACTTAGATGCCAAACATGCAACTTAATAATGTTTGGAAAATAGCATATTAATGCCACTAAAGAGACATTGTAAGGACATGTACAAGGATTTACCCCCACGCACACTTGCTATGTGCCTTTGTTTCCACTTTAATTAATTAATAAAAATATTGAAAGCTCTATTGAGATTATTCACTTGTAGGTGGGTTAAATCTATGATAACAAAAATCATCTTGATAACTTAGTGCAAGTTCGGTAAGTTTTATTAAATTAAAATTTAAGTGACTGTAAATTGTACATCTTACGAAATATGTGGATTATACGAAATATGTGGATAAACATATTGTTTAACGAAAGTTAATTATTAAATTATAATCACATCCAAAGTATGAGCTTAGTAACCAAGTCAAGAACATATCTCAAAATCATCTTGTCAACATACATATGAATTCCATTGACGACTTCGACATAATTTGGATAAAGAAAGCATAGATCAAGAAAAGTTTCATAAACATGTCGAAATATTGTACTGGATAAAATTAAATAAAAAATTAAAATCTTATTTATTACTTCACATGCTGCTGCATCTTTCCAAAATATTTGGATAATAGTTAGATACACCTTGATTTATGTATGAATATGATGGATAATATATATAGTTTAAGGGTAAAGAGAGCTCCATCTCAATAAAATAAAATATATAGTGTAGTACTTTAAGGGAGAATCTTAGGAAGTAAAGGTGTTCTCTTAGGAGTATAGATAACTTGACATTGATATGATGGGAGAATGACAATTTTATCACACTAGAAAATTCATTAATTAATTTCCACCTCCTATATGCTTTGGCACATTAAACCAACTAAAATTTCAAAATTTTACATATTATTCTTCAAGTAGAAATCATTTATCGAAATATCTTGACTTCATACTTTAGTGAATTTCAAGATGATTTCGATGACTTATATCGTGTTATGAGATATCTCATCAGTTGAGTAAAGTCCCATCACATCAAAATAATTGGAAAAAAATAGCAAAAAAAAAAAAAAAAGATAGAAATTTTCATTATATTATTTGTATTAGTATTAGCTAGTGATTTAGATTAATTAGCTATTCTCATTTAATTACTCGTTTCTTCATTGACGAAGTAAAGATACTATTTTTACAAATGTGGGTCGAGGAAAAATGTGACTTAGTCCAACTTGGGGATTTTGGTTGACAATGAAGGCGTGCTCAATACGTTAAGATTGAATAAAATTATAAATGAGCGATTTTCTATATATATATACACACACATGAAGCATGACAAGTTGCAAGACTTGTATGTATATTTTGTTGATTATACTCGTATTTTTATAAACAAAAATACGAACGTTTAAGTTGGTAGAATGGTGGTTGGTTTTATGTTTCTTTACATTTAAAATGCTTTATCGTCAAACTATGCTATCGCCTATCCACCACAAAAAGATACAAAGATATGCACACAAAAGAAAATAAATAAATATAAGACAAAAGAGGATTCAATAATGTAAATGGCAAAAAAACACTAGAGGTCTCTCAACTTTGAGTGAAGTTTCATTTTAGTCATTCAATTTGTTTTTGTTCCAAAATCATCACTCAAGTTTTAGTTTTATTTGAATTTGGTCGTCAATAATGATAACTTCAATTAAGTTAATCATTTCCTAAGTTTTAAATGGATTTTCTTCCAGAGTAATGTTATTCACATTAATAAATTTCACTATCAGTTTAGGTGACAAATTTCCCCCAATTCGAGTCTAATAGGTTTGTGTCACATTTTAATGTAAATACAGTAGATAGAAAGTTTAGTCTACTATGAAATAGACTGACTCCATTAATACTGAATATGATTATTCTTTCTTCGATGCATAGTATCGATGTTAATGAACCCAACTTATTAGTTGTGCACTGAAATAATAATTTCGTCTTCCAACTTGCATAAGGCACAACCATGTTACTACCGCGAGTTCCATTTTGTGATGGAAGATTATGGTCGGCCAAAGTTAAAATGACTAAAATAAAATTTAGCTCAAAGTCGGGTGACCCCATAGCGTTTCAACATAATTTAAGAGAAGAAGAACCCCCCACCCCACCAAAGGCTAACTCCATAGTAGATCATCAAAATCTTCTTTTTCTGTCTCTTTCATTACTCTTGATTGAATTGCATAAAATATTTAGTGAGAAGGGAACGTTTCCTCGTTTTTCAGCTGTTTCTATGTATTGATCTTCTGACACACACACACACACACACACACACATCCATCCATCCATCCATCCATCCATCCACATCTTTCTCTCTCTAAAAAGAATTCCTTATAGCTCATAGCAGGTTCAGTCCTGGCCGCATCAGATGATTTAGAAAGGAGGGTCATATCACTTAAGTATTCATTCCCTTGTTTGACCTTTTCACAGGTACTTCTCTGAAAAGAGGGAAATTGATAGAGAAATATATATACATACATACGCTTACATGAGATATTCATATATAGTTTCAGGGCTTTTTCTTGCAGCAGTGGGATTCTTTTGATTTCCTCTTTGGGAATTTTTGAAGTAAATTGAGTTGTAAATGTGTGATAATTGAGTGAATAAAGATGTGTATCTTTTTCTCGACCTTTTTAGCCCCATCTCTCTCTCTCTCTCTCTGTGTTTTCAACTTTTCATGTATTATCATGTAGTGTATGTATTTATTTACTTTCTGGTGAAATCTTGGATTTGATCGAGAAGATAATAACAGAATTGTAATTACCTATGGTGTCGGTATTTGGACGGTAATCATTAATTTACTGTCTGAATTTCACAGGATAATTACATCAGTCAACCCTCTACAGTTTCTTGAACAGTAATCACAAATGATTTAAACCCCATAAGACCCCATCTAGTTTCACACATCAACAATAGGTACAAGCTTGTATTAAATTTCTTGTCCATGTGTTTTGGAACTGTATCAAAGACGTAACGATTTGGATACTGTCTTGACTATCAATTCAGTGTTTTTTGTTGTTGCAGATATAATTTGGAAGCTTGATGGCGACTTATTTTCATGGAAATTCAGAAATTCAAGGAGGTGGTGATGGTTTGCAGACACTGATTTTGATGAATCCTGGCTATGTTGGATACTCTGACAATCAACAGCCACAACCGCCGGGTAGCAACTTCGTTTTTCTCAACTCCAGCACCACCGGTAACTCGCTCAATTTACCCCACGCGCAGCCGTCTCAAACTCAACACTTTGTCGGTATTCCTCTCCAGGCCGCACCGTCTACCACTGCCGCCACCTCCCACGATCCTCACGCTCCGCCTGTTCATTCCCAGCACGATGTATCCGCCCTTCAGGGTTTCTTCCCTCGCGTCCCTTACAATCTGTATACTCCGTCGATGGACCTTACGGCTGCACGTGAAGTTACACGCGCTCAGCAAGGACTTTCTTTGAGCCTCTCTTCACAGCAGCCATCTGTCTATGGATCTTTTAGGCCTGAACGTGAGGTGATATCGCAACCCCTTGTGACTACCGTTTCCCCACCACATGCTGGTGGCGAAGATGTAAGAATTTCGGGAGGGTCGCCGTCCTCAGCCTCGGCTTCAGGGATTTCGAACGGTGTGAACAGTATGCAAAGTGTGCTGTTAAGTTCTAAGTATTTGAAGGCAGCACAGGAAATTCTTGATGAAGTTGTTAGTGTTGGTAAGGGAGTTATAAAGAGTGCCTCTGAATCTGATAAGAACCCTAATGGACAAGCCAAGCATATTGGAGAACAGCCGCCGCCGGCCGGAGATGGACAAAATGGAGGAGAAACCAGTGCAAAACGTGAAGCTGAGCTCACTACAGCAGAAAGACAAGAAATTCAGATGAAAAAAGCAAAGCTTCTCAACATGCTTGATGAGGTAAGACGATTTCAATTATTATATATTATCTTTGACACGCCACTCGTTTGTAGGTTAGATTCTTGGATTAATTTTCGTGTTTATAGAGTGATGATCTTGATGAGGTATTGCTGATTTTGCTGACATTTACTGATACACAGTACTGCAAATATTTGATTTTTTAGTTGAAAACCTTCAAAATAATTCAATCTTGTTTAAAAATTTATCAGAATTCATATTAAGATTTTTTATTTTGTTTTTCCACAAACCGATTTACTGGGATCTAGGTCGAACGCTCGAGGAGATATTCGTGGTATATTTTGTTTCTGAAAAAGTTTGTTCTGTATCCAATTCTAAGCTCTACATGTGACATTTTGTGATTTGAAGGTTGAGCAGAGATACAGACAGTATCACCACCAGATGCAGATTGTAATCACATGGTTTGAGCAAGCAGCAGGAATAGGTTCTGCAAAGACATACACTGCTCTGGCTCTGCAAACAATCTCAAAGCAATTCCGGTGCCTGAAAGACTCAATTTTAGGCCAAATTCGAGCTGCCAGCAGGAGTTTGGGTGAAGACGATGGTTTGATTGGGAAGATTGAGGGTTCAAGACTCAAATACATCGATAATCAGCTTCGCCAACAGAGAGCCTTACAGCAATTGGGAATGATCCAGCATAATGCTTGGAGACCCCAGAGAGGATTGCCCGAACGCTCTGTTTCTGTCCTTCGTGCTTGGCTATTTGAACACTTTCTCCACCCGTAAGTCTAGTCTATAGAACCACTTCATTTAAAAGCTTAAGCGACTTTCAAATCCCTTACAAAATAAGTTTACAAATGCAATTGGATATCAAGATATACTAACTTTTTTTTTCTTGTTTTCCAGTTATCCCAAGGATTCAGACAAGATCATGCTTGCAAAACAAACAGGCCTTACTAGGAGTCAGGTATCAAATAGCCCTTAAGTTCTTGACCATTTTCTGCTTATGTTATGTGGAATTACTGATAATAAGTGGAATCAAATTATTTTTTAGGTGTCAAATTGGTTCATCAATGCTCGTGTTCGACTCTGGAAGCCGATGGTTGAAGAAATGTACATGGAGGAATTTAAGGAACAAGAGAAAAAAGGAGCAGTAGAAATGACTAGCAAAAGTGAGCAAAATGAAGATTCAGTATCAAAATCCCCCGTTCCACAAGAAAATAGACCAACAAAAGAGAGCAGAAACAAGAATTTCATCGAAAAACGAGAGAATCTCATGAACCAGAACACAAATCCAGCAATATTAATGTCCACAACCTCAACTTCTCCAACCGGAGCCAGTATCAGGAATCATTCAGGTTTCAACCTAATTGGAACGTCAGAAATGGAGAGCATCACTCAAGTAAGTCCAAAGAAACGACGAAGCAACGTAGAAATATTTCATTCGCCAAGCAGCGTCCCGTCAATAAATATGGATTTGAAGCCTACTGATACTAACAACGAGCAAATTTCCATGAGATTCATCAATGAGAGGCAGAGCAGGGATGAGTTTACACTAATGGGGGCTCCAACTAACTTCATCTCGGGTTTTGGTTCTTACCCAATCGAGGACATTGGAAGGTATGGCGCCGAGCATTTCCAATCACCGTATTCAAGCAATGGCGTTTCTCTCACACTCGGCCTCCCACATTGCGAACATCAAACTTTTCTTCCGAACCAAAGCGTTCAGCTCGGACGTGGACTTGAAATCGGTGAAGCAAATGAGTTTGGTGGTATGAACACTCCAACATCCCCTCATTCATCCAATGTGTACGAAAACATCGACATTCAGAACCGGAAGAGGTTCGCTGCACAGTTGTTGCCAGACTTTGTTGCTTGATCACTAGTCGAGTAGAGCGACGGTGATGACTGACAAATCGAATTTAAAACTTCTTTAATGGCATTTGTAACGGGTACTAAACCGTCACATATAGGGGTGTCATAAAAGGTTACTATGACGATCATATCGACTGGACCCTGTTTGAGATGTCGCCAAGGTATTTAAGGTCTTCTTCTTCTCCTATTCCTTGATCACTAGGAAGAAAGGGATAGCATTATAGTGTAGAGAAGGAAAACTTTTACAGGTACATACATTTCACTAGAAATAGGGTTTTAGAAATATGATTGGGGACTGTATATTAATTTTGTTGCTTCAGATACATAGATGATTGTAATGATGAATGTGGAATACTAGTTATTTTGGGTGGTATAGAAGAATAATATTGATTTTAAATCATCGTATGTAGTTATTAATCATTTTGAAATTGTGTATACTTACTCTTGGATTTGCATTGTATGTTGGCAATTTTTATTTCCTAATTTTTCCGGCATAAGAGGACGCGTCCTGCTGCAAATTTGTTTTCGCTATCGATGGACAAGAAGGATGACCGAGCAAGGATCGGGAAATAGGAAATCAAGATGATACTTGAATCGGTTGACGAAGATTCAAATACATTGCACTTTTGTTCAAGTTAATGGTATTAAGTCACGTCAAAGAAAAGTGAGAAACTTCTCACTTCTTTTAAAAGCTTTTTCTCAAAATAATGGCTAGACTAGTTTAATTTTGTGATGACGACTACATCATTAATAAGTATATGTACAATTACTTTTGACAACAAAAATAAAAGATATATACATAACTGTTATAGAATTTTACAAGTTCAGATAAAATTTTAAATCGTTCTTAGGTAAAACAAACTCAAAAGTCAAGTAGGGGGTTAATTTCACTAGTGGCCACCCAACTTTATAGTTTGTGTCACCATGGTCATCCAATTTGATTTTATTTCACTAAGGCCATTTCATTGCATATAACATTTCACTATGGCCACCAAATTTCATATAATATTTCACCATGGCCGAGTGCTTCTTTTTACTATTTTCATTAATTTAAGATTGGTAAAATAGTAACTTTGCATTATGTACATAAAATAATTTTTTTTAAAATAAAATAAAATAAAAACTTGTATAATAAAAACTTAAAACGTTTATTTTAAAATAATATATTTTTTAAGAACATTTTTTTAAAATAATTTTTTATTTTTCTAAGTAACTTTTTTTTAAATAAGTTTTAATTTTATATTAAAATGTTTTTTAATAATTTTTTATTTTATTTTATTGTTTTAATTAACTTTTTTTAAATAAGTTTTTTTTTCTTTAAATTGAGTTTTTATTTATATATATATATATATATATAATACAAAGTTACTGTTTTACCCCTTTTAAAATTAATGAAAATAGTAAAAAGAAGTCGAGTGGTCATGGTGAAATATTATATGAAATTGGGTGGCCATAGAAAAATGTTATATGCAATTGAATGATATTGGTGAAATAAAATTAAATTGGATGATCATGATGACGCTACGTGTAAAGTTCAATGACCATGGTGAAACAAAATTAAGTTGGGTGGCCATAGTAACACCAACTATAAAATTGGGTGGCCACCAGTGAAATTAACCCTCAAGTAGGCATTAGTGGTATGTTTGATATATTAAACTAGACCGATCAATTGATTATATTTGGTTGAATATATCCTAAATCCAAGTTCTTATTTAGAAGTGTTGCCTTTTTTTGTTGTCGTAAAACTGAGGAAGAAAAGAGATAAAGGAAAAGGCTAGTAAAATATTATTTGCAACCCTTTGCCAAGAAGATGAAGAAAAATGAAAGGATCAAAATATCCTGAATTTTAAAAACAAAATTGGAAAAAAAAAAAAAAACTTGTGCACCGCAAATTTTTCTTTTTTCGGTCACAGTCTGATCGGGGCAAACGGGTCCTCCATGTGCCCGCGGGCGGACCACGATCACCCCTACAACTTTCAAATTTTTGCATAGTGGTCCCTTCTTCGAGTTTTTTATTTGATTTGGTCCTTTTTTACAAATCATAAACATTGATCCTATAACTTTCAAAAACTTCCTTGTTGATCCTCTTCCATAATTATCAAAAATTGGTTATAGTCAAGTTCTAAAAGCGTGAAAATGAGTCCGAACTTTTCGTAAGTTGAATTTCATTTTCGAAACTCGTGAATTTCCTCCTATTGCTCTTTTATTGTTTAATATCAATCCCCCACAATTCGATCAGTCTTTCATTACTTTGAACAAACTTCAATTAAATTGAAAATCACCCTTTTGCTCCAAGTACTTTCAAATTTGGATTTTACGTGTGATGACAATATTTGTGTTAAATAAAGTCAAAATATGCTTAATTTGCAAATATGAGTCAAGTTTATAAGCATGTAAAACACACCTATCATTTAATTTCATAAACCCATTTAATTCAATGAAATCTTTCGTTCACATTTTGTTTTACACCAAGAATGTTTTATAAAACTCAATGACCCCTCGAATTCGGAGTATAAGTTAATTCACTACTACATTTATCGAAGATTCAAAGAACTAAATTCTTAACAATCAGGGCAAGCCATCTTAGCAATTTTTACGGTCCACTTCTAACATTTTTGAGCCATCTTTGTGACTTTGGAGTGTGATAGCAATTTGCAAGCTAGAACCAGATAGCAGGGCTTTCCAAGAAGTTAGGACCCGTCTGTCATCTGCTGGGCCCAAATATGAGGAAGACATGGGGCTAGCCCATGAACAATAGCTTTGGCCCATTTGATGCCAAGGCTTTGGGCAACCTGGACAAGATGGGGATTCATCAGCCGTTGGGTATGTAAAGTGTGCCTGTTACATGTAGTGTACGACTGTATTGGACCTCTCAGGCACCTTTCGACAAAAGCCTGGCCTAGTCTTGGCCCATTTCGGAACAGGTCGTATCATCAGTCATGGGACATTCCGTTCTCAAATCTAAGTGCGGTTTGGTTTCAACTCCAACTCCAACTCGAAACCAAAACCAAATTAGTCAGTTTGAGTGAATTTCAATCCAAACCAACCCACTCTAGCTTTTAAACAAAACGGACCCAAATTAAATCGGTTTGATTTTGTTCGGTTCGGTTAGTCTGTTAGGACTTTTAGTCCAAATTGATTTTTATTTTTATTTTTTGGAAAAAAAATTGTCTGAATTTTGGGTTTACTTAGACTACGAGAACTAAAACGGCTTTATATTAAAAGAACGATTGACTAACAAATAAAATCAGGTTAATAGAAACAAATTAACTGAAAAGTTATAAATTTCTTATTTTTTATGCATTATGTTAACTATGAGAGTAGAGAAAAATGCTAAGTGTAAAATCATGAGCGTGTGAAATGAAATTTACAGTGCTATTACTTACTAGAAACATCATAAATTGGAGGGAATCGAGATATAGTTATGAAATTATGGCTTATCTTTTGATTTTAATTCTTCTTAAAAAAAGGTAGATATGTAAGTGGGTTGGATTGGTTCTATTAACTAGCGGTTTGAGGCTTCAGATTATGGCTGATTTGATTCATCATGATTTTGTTTTAAAAAAAATTACACAAAAGCCTACTTTTCAAAATCAATATTCAAAAATCAGGTAGAAAGTTTCATTTTTCAAAAATCAGAAATTCATTTAATTATTATAAATTAATATTTTAATATTAATAACAATATAAAAAATATATATACACACCCCTACACTATCTATCTCCATCCAAACCCTAAAATCAATTTTTCTCCCATCTCCTCTCAATTCTCTCATCTCTTATCCCGTCTCTCTACTCAAACTGTCGTCGCCACCGACACTTCTTCCTCTCCTCGCACAGCAGAGCTCGTCGTCGGGAGCAGCATGCGCTGCGATGCTCCTTGCGATCGCCGACCGACGCTGCTGTGAACGGCAGCGTCACGACGCTGCAATCCGTCTACGTTACCTTTCGCAGCAACATCTCTATCCATTTCAAGACATTCTTTTTTTTTTAGTGGTGCGGTGAAGGTCTACAGAGCGGTGGTGATGGAGGTGTGCGGTGCAGAGGTGGGAACGAAGAGCTTTATTAGTGTGGCAGTGGTGCGCGACTATGGTGGTGTGTGCGGTTACGGTGCTGTGGGTGCAATGGTGGTGCGGTGGTTGGGTGTGCGCACGTGCGTGCGTGTAGTGGTGGTGGTGGTGGTCGTGGTTATTTTTGTGCTGTGGCCAAGATTAGCAATGGTGGTGGTTATTTTTGTGCTGTGGTCGACTATGTTGGATTTGGTGGGGCTATGGTTTTGTTGGTGGCGGCGACGGTGGATCTTGTTATTTGGCGGCGGCGGTTTTGAAATTGAAAGTGGTAGTTTGTTGGAGGTGATGACACTGGTGCTGGGAGGTTGTGGTGTTGGTTTGTTTATGATGGTGATGTTGCTATTAGGCGGCGACGGTGTTGCTGTTGCTAGGCAGTGGCGAGGTGATTGTCGCAAGCATTGGTGGTGGTCGTAGATTATTTGGTTGATTGTGACCATTAGTTGGTTAACCTATAATCAATAAACAATATGTGACCAATAAAAAAGATAAATTGTGACCAAAAAATAATACGTGGCCTAAAAAATGTTAATTCGTGACTGTAATTTGATAATTTGTGACGGTATAATAAGTCGTGCTTATAATATTTGTGATTTGTGACCGATAAAGAAATTGTGACTTTTAAATTTTTAATTTGTGATCGATAAATAAATTGTGACCTATAAATTTTTCGAATTATGATCGTAAAATAATTTGACACGTAAAAATTTTGATTTTGTGATCGAAAAATAATATGTAACTAATTAAATGGTTAATTTGTGAATTGTGACCAAATTGTATAGATCTATGATCTTAATATATTCAATTCATAAAATATATAATTAATTAATTAAATTATAAATAAATTTTAATAAAAACCTGATTTTTGAAATATAAAACCTCTATTCTTAATTTTGAAATGGGTGATAAATTAATCCCTTACCAATGAAATTTTCCCAAAAATCAAACCAAACTAATAATTTGTGTCAAATCGACTCAAACCGGCCCAAGCCGATTCGGTTTGATTGGTTTAGTCAATTTTTCAATTTTTTTGCCCAAGCCTACAAAAGTGAGTCTAATTGGGCATGACTATGGAGGCTCGCGGTCCATCCAGAATAAGCTTACTTCCAGCCCGAGTAGAGTTGGCAAAAAAACTCGCCCCGCCCCTAACGCCCCCGCTCCGCCATGAATAAGAATAAAAAATAATATTAATTAACTATAAAAAAAACGATTAACTGAAAAAAAAAAACAGGGCAGACCCACGCCCCGCACCGAACCCGCCCCGTTTCTGTCACTAAGCCCCACTATAGGGGGTCCATGATTGATTAAGACCATATTGAGTAATTTAAGCAAGTATTTATTCGAAAAACATAAGGGCTACAATTTAAAAATTACAAGTGAATTAATAACCGAGTGTTAAGCTTTCAAAATTTCAAGGTTATATAATATAAATAACTAATAATTTGTAAGACAAAAATTGAATTACAACTCAACCAACCATCATGGGCTTGATACACGTAGAGTTATCCTAGAATTCCTAATGAATAATGTTTTGCGGCGGTCCGCGGCGGTGCCGAGTTGGATCATTTTCTTTCAACCTTTAGGGACCGCCAAAGTTCAACTGCTCATGTGTGAGCACTTACGTTCTCAATTTTGGAAATTTTCAGAAAAATCACACCATTAAGGAAAATACAAATAAGAAGAGAGGGGAGAAAAAAGAGAAATCATTAAATTATGTCTAATTTAACGTATAATCTCTTATTCATAATATATATAGTACATTTATTAAACAAATAGAAAAAAATATTAACATAAACATAATTAGCAATTCAAGACTTACATAAGTTAACACGGTTGTTAAAAACATATTCGTTATAGAGGCAATGATGGAACCGGGCATTGGAGTTGGGCCCTACCAAGCGACCAAATTTTCGACTCAATGCGCGCGCGTATACGTTGCACTCGTACATGGATTCAATGGTCAGAAATGTTGACCCTGTTCATGATTTGCAACTTTGCATGCGCGCATGAGAAAAATCAAACATAATTACACCTTTAAACACAAATGGCCATATTTAAATTAGTGCTTGCATCAACATTTTTCTCGTTTGGGCCAAGTTTCTAAAGTTTTTCCTTCCAACATTTCTCAACTTCAATGGGTGTACTTTGAGATTTATTTTCTTATTCATCCAAACATTATTTTGAACATGTTAATATATAATTTAGATATTATCAAGGAGAATAATAAAAATCTACATTAATCATCCACAGCCAGAAGGGGGTTTCAACCCCCTGTATTTCTTCTAGAGAATTCCCTAATTGTTCCAGAGCAACTAGAAAGAGATTTTTTAATCATAAAAAATTCGGTTCAGATGTATGATACCTATTGTGCTAAAAAGAATAAAAGACCAACCATTTTCCAATAATTATTACTCGAAGCATCAAATTATACTAAAGTGACTTTTATCTCCATTCTAGTTCATAAGCTTCCTTCGTATCACTTAGTCCTATCTCCTATCTTCTTCGAAACTAAATAATATTTTTGAAGGTAAGTCAAACACTAAATCATAATTTTTATTAAGTAATATTGGTTAAGCCATAAAAAAAATCATCTACACATTAACATACATAAAGTCCATGCTTATTAATGTTTATAATTGATTATAATTTGATGAATCTCACTTTTATGATTTATTTAAATTCGGAAAGTTGAAATCAAACAAGAGTTCACTTGAACAGGAAATAAAATCACCACATGCATATAAAGGCTATGATTAGCCACGAATAGTTGTCGGCGGCCATACCATAAAATTAAGAACGAGTCTTAACTCTCAAGAGAAGACTCAATTCTTTATCTTTTATTAGTTAGAGAGAGTAAAAACCACTTTGTCAAACAATTATTCTTTACACTCCGCTCCCACACATTAGAGTTGGCGTGTCACTCCAATCTTAGAAAAGTCCAAGTCCAAGTCCAACCTCCTATCCTACCCCGCCCCTCCCATACCACCCCTCGAGAAAAGATAAAGAAAAATTGCACTATAACAATTTGGCATCCAACTCTTGAAAAAGAGCAAGCCGATCTTTAACATTTCATTATAGTTGCACGATCAATCATTGGCTAAAACAATCTAATTATTAAATTGCTACATATTCCTGGAAAAAGCACGTCTCACTTGAAATTTTCAAATGCCAATTCCTATAAAAAAGCAAAACGTCATGATGACTATATCATAAGTAAATTGGTAATTCGAGAGAGTTGAAGTTTTCAATTTTATAGTTAAGTCTCTATCATTGTTCTTTTTGTTTGTGTTCAACACTTTGGCCACTAATTCATCCGATGACTTCTAAGCATGTATAGAGATAACCATTTGGTTGAGAAGCTCATGACCTAAAGTAGGCCACAACGTAAAAAAAGTTGAGTACATGTAGGTGCAAACATGTGGCATGTTGGCACTGTAGAAAAGTGATGAGCTTGGATCGATCGCCCCTGTCCACGATCCTTTTTGAAAATCCTAATCACTATAGACTCTGAAAGCTTATTTACTAAATTTTAAATGCTATATACCAACTCACTACTTGTAAAGTAGATTGGGGACCAACCTGCAAATTTCTCAAATTATGTTCTTTCCTCACACACTCACCCGTCCGCGTTTTGACTTTGAATCTCTCTGTATATTTAATCCTCGCTACTCTACAAAGTAACCCACAACTCCCCACCAATTTCATCTCCTTCTCTAATCCTTTCTCAGATTCACTAAATCTTAATCTTCATTTACAGTTTTTCCATGGATAATGAGATTGAAGTTCCACCATATTTTCTCTGCCCCATTTCCCTTGAAATCATGAAAGACCCTGTAACAGTCTCAACCGGCATAACATATGATCGAGAAAGCATAGAAAAATGGTTGTTTTCCCAGAAAAAGGATACCTGCCCAGTAACAAAACAAATTCTTGTAGATTCAGAATTGACTCCGAATGTCACTCTCCGGCGAGTGATTCAATCGTGGTGCACCCTCCACTCGTCGGACGGCATTGAGAGGTTCCCTACACCGAAGACTCCGGTTGGAAAAACACAGATAGTGAAGCTTCTGAATGATGCCAAAAGCCCACATAAGCAAATGAAGTGCCTTCAAAGATTGAGATCCATTGCTTTCCAGAGTGAAACGAATCGAAGATGCATGGAATCAGTTGGCGTAGCCGAGTTTTTAGCGTCGTTAATTGTGGAAAGAGTCAGGGAATCATCATTACGAGAAGTAGAAGACAGTGTGTTTGATGACGTGACTACCAGAAAAAATGATGAAGCCTTGAGCATTCTCCATCATTTACAATTATCCGAAGCTGGCGTTAAATCCCTTATGCGCTACAGAAATGGTGAATTCGTCGAATCCTTAACACGGATAATGCTACGTGGGAGCTACGAATCTCGAGCTTACGTTGTTATGCTATTGAAATCCATGTTCGAAGTAGCTGATGACACGATGCAGCTGATCAGTGTAAGACACGAAGTCTTCACCGGCCTCGTTCAAATCCTGCACGATCAAATATCGCAAAAGGCCTCAAAGGCCGCACTCAAAGTGCTAATCAATGTCTGTCCATGGGGAAGAAATAGGATCAAAGCTGTAGAAGCCGGTGCAGTCCCTCTACTAATCGATCTTCTTCTCAATCTCAACTCATCGGACAAAAGGAATTGCGAGATGATCTTAATGGTTCTTGATTTCCTATGCCAATGTGCCGAGGGAAGAGCTGAATTTTTGAAACACTGCGCAGGATTAGCCATTGTATCCAAGAAAATTCTTCGTATTTCACAAGCTGCAAGCGAAAGGGCTGTCCGAATTCTCCATTCGATCTCCAAATTCTCGGCCACTCCCGGCGTTCTCCAAGAAATGCTGCAACTTGGCGTTGTAACAAAATTGTCTCTGGTGCTGCAAATTGATTGTGGAAGAAAAACAAGGGAGAGAGCAAAAGAAATTCTTAAAATGCACGCTAAGGCATGGAAGAATTCTTCATGTATACCAAATCACTTGCTTGTTTCATATCCATCTTAAGATGACATACAATTTTTTGTGTATATATATAATTGGATATATGTTAGAACATGATAGAAATCAGTACATGAAATGAAAATATTTATTCATGGATTGAAGTTTAATGGGATTCATTGTAGTCTTTTACTTCCATTCAATTGATTTAAATTTTTTTTTTTCCGTTGGATCTTTCTCCACAAGTCTTTCCTTTCAATAAATTGAGTTGATCAACTCTTATGAATTCGGACGAGGTTAAAATAAGTCTTGTACAAACAAAAACAATAAGATGAATATAGAGGACACGAAGATATTAAAGATGGTTGTACGATCATATAATAAAATAAAAAATGATAATATATCACAAGGATAGAGTTTCATCGATTAATAATAAATTTATAGGATGACGATTCGAGTGGTTTGAAATTAAATTGTCTTGCGTATACGTATAAATACTATAATGCGATTTCAAGCAAACATGAGAATCCTATTATAGTAGTTGAGCATCTAATTGTTTGTGTGCTTGTTCAGTAAAGTTTCGCTCGAATTTTCAACTGTTCGGACTTCAATTTTAACTATACATTTCATACTATCCACAATTTTTATTGATTTTAAATTACACATTTCATCGTTATTTTTTAAAATGAGAATGTGCTAAAACTTTTATTAATTTTTTTGTCGAAACAACTCTTAAATATTTCTGTAAGAATCAAATAGAAAGGCACAAGATATGGTCGAGCTTCAAATTTATGGAGATAGGCATAGTTTTTATTGTTGACCATCCGTAAGAGACGCAAAAGAAGGTGAAATTGACATTATATTATTTAACAACCCCTTGATATAAATCGTCAAAAATGTAATGAACGGAAGAAAAAATCGTCAAAGAATGTAATTAATTATAGCCGCTTTTGTGGAATAGAAATATTTCTAGAATTTTCGTGAACGTTGCTAAATTTGAAGATTTTCAAGCCACATGATTACTGACTCAACTAGTTACTATTCTTGGGCCCCGTCATTGAAATTTAATGGAGCTGGTCCAATTAAAACAGAAGAAAAAGTAAAGATTGCGAGTTTGAATCATTTCGCCATCTAATGTTTATACGTGCAAATTCGGGATAATTATGTCTAAACGTGTAGGAAAAAAAAATTGAATCTGAAAGAGCACTTTTGGTTGATGTTGTGCACACGATATGAAAGGAAGTTGATCATGAATTATCAATAAGCGTAAAGTGGATTCTTTCTAGATTTGTACATGCATCTTTTGACGCATATGGTTAAAAAATAATTGCGAAGAAAAAAAGAATTGGTGTATAGATTCAAGTCCTCTTTTTTTGTTCTTATTCTTTTTTCATAGCCGGTTTTTCTGTCAAGTGAGGATATCCTATGGGGGTTGTTGGCTTGTATATAGGGATGACAAAAGGGCCGAATAGCTCATCGACTCGACTCGTCAAAGTTCGGCCCATGGACGGCTCGGGTTCGTTTGGGCCGGACGGCTGCTGAGTTGAGCCGAGGTTTCATTGGCTCGTGAACGACTCGTGGGCCCTAAAGTTCATGAGCCCAATAGTAAAAAATGTTAAGAAAAAGTAAAAAAATTAAAAAACAAAAAATAGATGAGCTCGTGGGCTCGGCTTGTCACTGGGTAGATGGGTCGAGCAGAGCTACCACCACTACTTATATACTCGAATTGAGAACCTCATAAACAAAGTAATTGAACGCAAAATAGTTGGATTCGAACGCTTGTGCAAGTGTTGATCAAGTCTCTTGTTGCGTCGTCGCATATGTTTACAAACCCCTCACAATAACAAGATCACACCAATGTGCTAAACGTGAGTGTTATGTACTCTATCGCTCTTTATTCATTTAATTAGCCATTTATAGTAGACTAAATAAATGATCAAATTAAGGTCTTAACATATGATTTTTGGGCAACTAACAGATTTTTAGACGAAAGTCGTTCAGAGGTCCCTCTTCCATATAATTTTGAAAGGTTTAAGGGCTATATGCTACGATTTAGAGGATTGGGTATAATCTGCACTATTTTGAAAGATGTAGGACCTCTTCTGCAAATTTCCCTATTTTTGGCTTTGAAAAATTTGCCTAAACAATTGGCGCCAACACCAGAATTCACTATTTAGTTTCATTTTGGCTCTAAATCAAATTTTCGTGTTTCATCATAGTCCCTCCCGCCCAAACCCTAAATCAAACAAATCTCCTCCCCATTAGAAATAGCATACGCATTTTTCAGATTCTCTGTTTTCACTTTTCATCAGAAACAATACAATACAAATGGCGGGCAGCGGAGCATCGAAATCTTCGAATCCACCCAGAGGGAGGAAGAGAGTGGAGGCCGACTCTTCTTCTTCTGCTTCTTCCACTACTCTCAAACGTGCTAAAGATGGAAGTGCTTTTGCCAAATGGTATATAACAACAATATACATCTTTTTTATTGTATCGATCCGTGCTTATTTATACCGATTCAAGGTTCAATTACCTGTGCTAATTTTTGCAGTGAAGAGTGCAACAAAGATGTACCGGTGGCGTTAATTAGCTTCCACAACTGTAGCCTTGACGCTAAAATTAAGATGAATTTAGGTATTTGATAGGTTAAATTACTAAATGCAGTTTATATGTATAATTATACCGTTATTAATCTTGATTTTTTATGATAATGTTTGATTTCTGAGTTTGAATGGATTTCAATTCTATACAGGGGCTCAGGTTGTAGAAATGTCTAGTGACGTCAAGAAAACCACAGCAGAAAAGTAATCTCATATAACCTTTGATTTGATTTGTGTTTGCCTCTTTATATTCACATTATTTTATTGATGAACAGAAAGAAGGCAAAATCAACAGAACCTAAATCAAAGAAGGAAAAGAAAGCCAAAGATCCAAATGCACCAAAACGCCCTCCGACTGCTTTCTTCCTTTTCTTGTACAATCTCTTCCCTTTACTCTCCCTATTGCATAAGCATGAGAAATTTGTTGATAATATTTTTATGTCAAATCATTTCTAGGGATGACTTTCGGAAAGAGTTCAAGGAGGCTAATCCTGACTGTAAGAGTGTAAAAGAGGTGCAAATCTTGAAGTCTCGAGTCTTAATTATTGTCTACGACTGTGTGTTACATTTTTGACATGTTTAGTATCTTGAATATTAGGTTGCCAAGGAGGGTGGTGAAAAATGGAAATCCATGACTACTGAAGTGAGTTTTCTTTATTTATTTTTAACATGTACTCCATGGCAGTTTTCTCTAGGGGAAAAAAATTAATAGTTGTGAAATGTTTGATTTGCCAGGAGAAAAAGCTCTATCAGGATAGAGCAGCAGAGCTTAAAGCAGAATATGTCAAGGCCTTGAAGCCAAATGAAGAAGAAAATGAACAAGTATGTATGTTGTTCTTAATGACATTTATGTTTCCCCCTTGTTAATGGTCTAATTCTACTTGTAAATTTGTGTAGGACGAAGAGGACTCTACGGAGAAGGAAAATAAGGTGGAGGTAGAAGTTGACGATGATGAATAGTGTTCCCCAGCGAAAAATACTCTTCTTGAGACAGTACTAAACTAGTTCTAAGCTCCTGTAAATTTTTGTCTCCTATTAATTTTCTGAGTGCTAGGTCTCTTTTCTGCTTCAAGATTGCTATTCTGCATTGCATTTTGTTACTCCATTAGTATTTGAGAATTTCAATATGAAAAATTAGAAATGATTATGCATCTCTCACATTCATTCATGCCTTGTATTAGATTCAATCATGATAGCTTTTTGATTCTGCTTATTTGCTTGCTAATCGATATTTGCAGATGATTTCATGGGTACACTTTGGAAACATAAGTAGATCAATTTGAGTTGAATTAGTTGATCATAATGTCACGACAGAAGGATCTTGTATAAATAAGGTTGCTTAATTGTATCAATGGAATGGTTGGCCAATGACGTGAAAAGAGTTATCCAAATCAGCTGGTTACAAAACATATATATGACCTGAGTGCTTGTTTGGTAAAGCTTTTGTTTGTGAAAAAGTTGGTCAAACTTCGTTTTTGATTATATATGAATTAGATTCACAATTTTTATCTACTTTTCACATGTTAAATGAGATATACTATCTTTTATCATCTTTTAGCAACATCACACGACTATGTAGTACCCTTGAAAGTGAACCAAAAATCTTGGCACTCTTCAATAATGAGTTGAAACGAGATCAAGAGTGTAGGCTCCAGATGTTCCTAAGGATTGGATCCAAAATTGTTGGTGATGCACTTAAATTTTGTCAGTTCAATTCTTTGACCTTTAACCCTTAATATTTTTAGGTTAATATCCGAGTGGATTTTTAAAATATCGATAATATTTCTTTGAACTTGTGCATAATTATTAATGTCCATACAGGCTTCCTATACTAGAGTTTGCTTGTTTTATGTTAAAGCCCATAATCCCTACAATGATAAATTTTATTCATTTCTACCAAATGTAGTTCTGGTTCAGCGTTAGCATTTTATAATAGGAATAATAATGTCAAAAATGAATCGTCGAACGAGCATATAATGAAATAAAAGTGTTAAGTATAATGAGTTTTTCAATTATTTGATACAACCACAATTCCCATTTTGGGTTTGATGATGATTCAAATAATCACTTAGAATTCATACGTTAAACTCATGATTTGGCGTCATGCCACTGATTTCTTCGTGTTTAGGCTTATAATTTGGCTAGATGTTTCATACAGGTAGGATCCTTCATTTCTGCACATCTGGTTCATAAACCTTCAATAATTGAGTTGAAACTGCCAAACCCACCAATTCACAGCTCAAATGATCCTTTTAGATGGTCTCCATAGTTTGATCATTACAAAGTCAATTTCTACCACCGCACAGTGCCACCATCGCCATGCCATGCCACACCACTACATTGCCGATGAACGTGGATTTTTATGCCCGGTGGCGTAAAATTTGGTGCATATTAAAAGCATTTTTTCCTCACAATACCCAATTATTTTCACATAACCACGAAAGACAACATTGACTCATGTTTTCTTTAAAATTATAAGTCTCTCTTTCGTTCTTTTTCCTTAAAAATTTGAATTGTAACTTAAACTACAGTTAACGGAAAGCATTTACAATTCCTTACAAAAAATAAGTACTACGATGGTACAAATCCAACTCAAAGTACGAAATATAAGGCCAATGAGTGAATCATATACCCCAAGCAGTTGTAATCCACCATTCACAAAATTCTCACCCAACTCTCAATCGAGTAGTTTGATTTTTCACGAAAACACGTTCCATTATGATGTCCTCCGGAAGAGAGCACCGGAATATGACTATAAATGGCCTAGTCGCTCCTAGTAAACAATGAGAAGAGGGCAAAATTTATACTTGCAATATTACATATTCTCCATAAACAGTGGATGTGAAACTTGAAACAAGAAACCCGATTATGCTACCAGTTTTTATCCCTATTGAAGGAAAGAAAAGATTTTTATTTTGAGCCGTTTGGCCAAGCTAAACAAGGTAAGTGTTTGTTCGATAAAACTTAGCTAAAATTTTTAACTCGTCAAATTTAATTTCTAATCACACAGTCTATGAGTCCACAACTATTATCAACTTTTAAACAACACATTTTATTAATTTTTATCGAGATCCGTAAAAACTTTTATCAAAATCTTTGTCAAACAATCCCTAAAGTTACCTTTTAACTTTTTGCCCCAAACATGTTATAATAGCTAGATTTATTTATTTATTTGTTCTTGAAAAAAAAAATGGATAGATACTTTATGGAAAGCAATTCTTATTTCTAGTGTCAAATTAAAGAAACTTATTTCCAACCAAAAAAAAGTTTCTTATTTAAAACTTAATTATAAACTTTGTAAACATAGCCAAGCATGCTGCTAAAAGAAATGAATCGGTTTAGGTTGAATTATCAAACCTGCAACAGCTGCATCAACTTTGGATGTTCTTCTAGAAGCTGACAAAGTTTATCACGATCACTCAACAGAGACTGCAATAAGGTATAAAAATAACGATCAGAACAAAATTTATTACCAAACCGGCTAGTACACTGAACAAATTGGCCAGAGAAATGCAAAATATGATACCTGAATAGCTTCTGGGGATTTAAAGTATTCCTGCAACGACATTCCAGAATCTTGTTGCTGGGACGTGCCTTGCGCTTGCTGATGCTGAACTCGTGACTGCTCAACTTGTTGCAATGATTGCGCAGTAGTATCCTGCTGTCGGGTCTGAATATAAATGTGGGCAGGAGAAAGTTGTGACACTTGTAGGGGACTTTGCGACACAGACATGCCTTGCTCCGACCGTGGGGAAGCAGGAATGGAAGGCCGAAGATGCTGTGGTGGGGGGCGAGGTATTTGCGGTGGCTGTAGAGGCTGCAATTGAGTGAGAGGTGGTATGGAGTGAAATGGAGGAAGAGACATGGGAAGGTTTTGTGAAATACTAGGTAGGTTTTCTCCGTGATGTGGAACTAAATTATTTCCATAAAGATTGATAGGTACTGAACCGGGCCTGAAAATCAAGGGTTGCACTGAAGGAGGCGGGGGATAAGAAGTTAGCATTGTCCGTGATACCGAAAGGGTACCCAATCCAGTATCCATTGAAGGTGCAACAGGGTTTTGCTGAAGCTCGGAACTACCAATAGTTTGAACATACAATGGAGACTGAGAATTTGGATTTTTAAATGAGGCCATTACAGAAGTGTTAGATGAATATGGAGGTGGCATAGGAGGAAGAGGAGGTGGTGGTCTACTAGATCTGCCAGGGGAAGAATGGGATGTCCGTCCGAATCTTGAATCAGGCAAAGGACTGGAGGTTGCCAGTGAAGAATTGCTTGCCAAACTAGACAGATATTCCGACTGAACCTGCAAAAGAGGGAGAAGATGGGTTAATCAACCAGTAGGAACAATTAACTACAGGCCGCACATCTGCCCACAGAACTGAATGGAAAAAGGCAGACTCACAATGGTGTCTGTAGTTTGAGACAATACAGGTGAGACCATTGGTGGGGGTGGCATTGGAGGCAAAGGTGGTTGATTTAATGGAAATTTTTGATCATAGAATCCTTGAGAACCACCACTTAAAGGTACCGTTCCACTTTGTGGAAAATTTGTTAGCGAATAGAGGGCAGGAGGCGGCCTAGAGCCAAAAGTTAATTGTCCAGTTGAAGCTGGAGTGTTTGCATAGACTGGAATAGAAATCCCAGAACCACTAGCTCCTGCAGGAGAAACAATCCTTGATGTTTGGACTGGAAAACTCTTCACGTCCTCTGACTGATCAGGAAACTTTCTAGCTGAAGAAATGCTTGGTTCTCGAGTCAATGGCATCTCTGGACGAGATGCAGACATTCTTTCACTTGGCATATTTTCATCCATGTTTGACGCTAATGGTGTACCCAAGCGAGAGAACTGACTATCTTCATTCACATCAGTATCTGTCTCCTCAACTATTGAATGAGGAGAACTTTGCTCAACTACAACAGGTGGACGCTGCTGTAGATGGGCATCGGGATGAGGAAACATCAGTTTATCATCAGGTTCAGATTCCTCGGCATCAAATACAATATCTATTCCCTGAAGGTCATCATCAAGATCAGGTTTCAACTTCTGAGGTTTACTGCGCTTCTCAGCATCCGTGTTGTTATCTGGACCTGTTGCTTGCACCTGTGCAGTTGTATCGATACCTGCCAATCCCACAGAATTTTGGCGCTCCCTTTGTCTGGCCATGAATTCGTCCACATGGATAGATGGTGGTCTCCCACTTGTAGATCCTATCCGTGGGACAGCAATTACATTAGAATTTATACCATCAGAATTTCTTTCTCTTGCAACATAGTCATCCACATGCATAGAAGGAGGCCTGCTAGTATTTGGCTTACGCTGTCGAAAGGTATCCCTACGAGTAGGGCCAGAGGGGGCAGCAACAGGTGCCGGCCCCCTAGACAATGTACTTTGTGTGATTGCCTCAGCAGCAGCATTGTCCCCTCTGGCACGCCTTGGTTCCTCCAGTGAGGAGATCTTTCTTTTTGCAGTAAGAACGGTCTGCGTAAGTCTATCACGCAAATTTTCAGGACATTCCCAAAAGTAGTAGTCTCCAAATTCATCCAAGCTATAATCCTCCATCCATTCTATGTTACTGTTTGCAATTTTATGAACCCTCGAAGGAACTGGAGCAACAACTAATGAGTTAAGGAAACTGGCAATTGTAACATCCTCATTGACTGTATCAGTCGACTTTTGCAACAAAAACATTAATGAATTTGCGGACTCCTTAACCTGCAAATCCATTATAGTATTATTGAGTGGAACATGGGAAGGAGCTAAAATAGAGGAAGGTAAATGAGAAATTATACCTGGTTCAAATCCCCTGCAGCTGAATATGCATCACCGCTTGGCTTTGACCCTAACAGATTGGCAAACTCCTCTATCTGTTTCATGCTCTCTTCAATAAAATCATCTACAGAACTCTCATTCTTAATTTTGAAAAAGAACTTGATGGCAGCAACCCTCTCCAAGTTGAGGCTAAAGAAGAAAAAATACGAGTTGGCAATTTATTTTATGCTATTGAGAAAATCAATTTTCTAAATCTTAACCTGGTAGAAGTTGATTGACATAAATTAGAAACTCAATACAAGAAAATCTAGTATGCAAATGAAAAGAGCTGGCTAAAAGCAACGAAAATATATTTCATCTACAGAAAGTTGAGATATTCTAGATAAAATCACATGAAAAATAAATAGTTTTGTCTCGTAGCAATAAGGACACTACAAAGTGAACAGATTAGTTTCATAAATTATTTAATGTAGATTGTTTGGGATCATCTCCTTTACTGACAATAAAAACGGTAATTATACTATTAATATCCAGGTGGCTATGAAGGGGATGAAAATGAGAAAGCAATTAGTACAGAAATCATTTAATAAGATCTTAATGATCAGTAAGTGAGTTTGTGCATGGTGAGTTCAAATTCACCAAGCAAAGGTGTTCAAATGTCTACATGGAGACCCAAGCTTGGGCTGTGAGATAATAGGCTTTTAAATAAAAAACTTAAACTCAAACAAGCAGAACTTAGCACAAGCTCGGTTTACCCGTGTTTAACCTTACACTTCATTTACATAGCCTCGTTATCAAGGAGAGTGTGAAATGTGTAAAATATCATAAAGGTACTAGAGAGTGATAAACTAAAGAACAGATACATAGTAAAAATATTATAAGCTGAGATTTTAAATTAGAGTTGGCAAGAATCTTGTAAGGTAGTGAACAAAGAGAAATTTCTGAACAAACCTTTCCCCACTCATGCAAAAGCAAAATGCTCCTGTGGATAATGTAACAATAGCTGCAGCAGTATATACTGGAGAAATATCCTTCGAGGCAATCGACCTCAATAAAGTAGTCCAGCAACATAACAATGGAGGATGCTCCCTCCAATCAGATACATCAATTAGATTGTATCTTCCATCATTTTCACGCCTACTTTGGGACTCAGAAATCTCAATGCCAGAGGAACGAATGTGCATAAAAATGGCCAGTAAAGCATTTTGGCCTTCAGTAGTGGAAACCATTTCTTTGAAAGCAGACAGACAGGCAACTAATTCTTTTCCAACAGGCAAAACCTGCAATTCATATGGGAAAAAAAATGGGAAACAGAAGGGTTTAACTATATCAATGGGAAAGTAAGATGTCTATAGAAAACTTTTTGACATTTTTACTTTGGAATATGTCCAGAAGAGTTAAGGATAGCCTATCATGTATGAGCATGATCACTTGAAAAGTGCAAGAAGATAAGGAATCATCAGTACGAATAATGGGAGCACAAAAACAGCACATTCCAAAGATGATGCCGTACAGTTGCTCAAACTAAATCCTTCAGCTATGAGAAAAAGAGAGACCACGAGTCATTTACAGAAATGGATAAAAAACACAAACTCCCTCCGGAATGATATTCATTCCAAAGATTTTGCAAAATTACTATTCAAGTCAAAGAAACCCAAATACTAATATCCATTATCCATTTAACATCGCTTTGAATAAACATCCTTACAATCTGTACCATTCTCTTGTCATCTACTGATCTCCGCAGGGTGGCCAAAATTATGCTAATTCACACTTATGACCAAGGAGCCAAAATTTCTCTCTGTAATTTAGAGTTCGGATTAAACACAAGCATCTTTTGATATGCACAACTCCCATATTCTTTCTATTGGCAAGCTATATCATCCTTTCATTACATGAACTGTCATTTAATCAAATAAATACATACAGCTGAAAGTCCAAAATATTAAGAACACACATGCCACAATGTCTTCAAAAAAGTAGGACATGGGCAAGTCAGAGACAAACCTAGACTCTGTAAAAATAAGAATTTGAAATGGATGTTTCACTAAACAATTATCAGGATCAGAATTTAATAAAATTTGAGATAGATTTAGAAATGGATGTTAGATTAACACAATTTGTTACTTCTTTTTCACACATGCACAGACTGTTTTCCACAAATGTGGGTGTGCTTTAGGAATCATGAATTTTCCATGGGATGGAGACAAACACCCATCTATCTCTGACTCTCTCCAATTCTCCATCTTCTCCTTTTAGATGTTAGATTAATGGAAACTTTTTTTGATTTCATATTCACGTTAATTTCTCTTTTGTTTAACTTTTGTTTGGTCATTTTGAAATGGATTTGGCGTGTCAGCACCAATTCGGTGACATGTTCAACACTTAAAAAAAAAAAAAAAAACACGAGGAAAATTACACGCCAACTAGCATGTCCAATGTGTCAGATACAGGCAATCGGGTTCCTGTAGCGTGTTGGTGCTTCTTAGTATAACGTAGAGGTTTGCTGCAACATATGAATAATCTCTAATGTCAAAAACTACTAACAAACAATTACGAGAACCAGCTCATAAGCATTATTGCAAGGTTTATGCTTTACAATGAAGAACTAGCTATCAACCTGAAACAGATAACAAATGAGAAACATACCATGGAAAATTTAAGGAGATAGGACAAAATTTTGATGTATTCTTCAGCTGTCAAACTCTCACGAATGCACCTGAGAATTATAAAATAATTCTGGTAAGAATAATCATAAATCTCTATCTGCGCACAAGGAAGAGTAATCGCATTAGATGAAAGCTCTTTAAAACAGTTTCTAACCTTCCATTAGCTCCAGCATATTGCACAGAAGCTCGAGAATCACTAATTAAAGAGAGAGACTTAAATACAGGTACACACCAACTAAGCAAAGAAAATTCATCTTTAGCTTCATTTCTGTTTTCTGGGAACTGCTTTACATCTGATTTAGCGGCACTAATACACCTTTCAAGCACTTTCGTGAGCATCTGAATACCACCCTCCTTCAACAACAATGACTGACAAGGATAATAAAGATAATGAGAGAATATATTGTAAATTGTAATTATTATAATTAGATACACGTTAAATGGAGAAATTTTGTAAGTTAAACACCACCTTTCCATTGGGATGTTCCAATAAGCTACCAAGAAAACTCAGCAATCGATAGCCCTGAATGAAACCACCAGAAATGGTAAAGCCAAGATGAAAATTACGTAAAACTGACAGAAATTTGTGAAACACGAGATTATTATGACCTTGTAAGCATCCACATCAGAATCTGTCAAGGGTTCTGAAAGGCGATGGGAGATCCACGATATGATAGGTTGAAGCAGTACTGAAGCATTATCCATATTTAAGTTTGCAATACGGATTATGAAGACCCGCAGCATATCTTGTATGACAACTGACGTCTGATGATACGTGACAATAACACAATCAGAAAATACTAGACATAAAATAAGTCTACGAATGAGAGGCATAAAAAAAATTAGAAGATCGGACATAACAAGAAAGTATAAAATATACGATAGAGAATCACATACACTGATAGCACAATGGAGAAGAACTTCTGCCAGCTTCACAAGCTGTGGTGACAATTGACAAACCAGCTTCTCGGGGTGTCCAAAAAGTAAATACCAGTTTATATGTTTCTCTTTCTGAGATCCCAACAATGTCCCCACAGACAATGATCTGAGGGCAGTCAACATTGGTGTTCCATTCTTCCACAGCCAGATACTTTCATCTGGAAACAAATCATTCTAGAAAGCCAGAGAATGTTGTGGAGAACTAAGTCAAACTCATTTCTATAATCAAATCATCATTTATTGAAAGAACAATGCAAATAGGAAGGTTGGAATACCAGTAGAAAAAGTAAACTACACGTTTCTTTTGGGCCAAGTGCCAGTACAGAAGTTGTATGAAGACTGTCAAGGAGGAAGTGAAAAAGGCCAGGCGTCCAACCATACACTGGCCAACATGCTAGAGCTGATGCAAGAAGATGGCATACAGCTTCAAAACCAAGTGCAGAATCGGGGCAAGGATAGCATAAATCTGCAGCACACGCTGCTAATTTGGGGCTGCAAATGGAAGAAATCATTCATTTCTTTACAGACTGTTTCAATGAAATATGTGAAATTCCATACTACCTCACTTCTCGATGTAATTGTAGAAGAGCGTTCATTAGCTTTGTATTCCTGTGTTGCTCCTTGGCTTCCTACAGGTGGATCAAGAAAATGACATGTCTCAATATCACATAGCTCTGTATACAATCAGCTTAAATGGCAGAAGATCCATATCAAGTGAAGCTACAACAGACCACAGAAGATAAACAGTGTCAGAAAATTCAGTCTGTATCCGGCCTGGCACAGCATTTTTATATTTCTTTTTGTGATAAAAGACAAGGATCTTCTAGTCGCTAAATATTGGTTAGCATAAAACATGAGCATTTATATTGCATAAAACTAGATCATTCACTACTGAACATCTATACACTTGCAAAGAACAAACAATAAATAGAAAACCAGTCCAAATGGGAAATATGGGAAAAGAACCATTGCCACTAACCTCTAACTTCTGCAACAGATTAATCAGCAGGACCAAAGATGGAATCAACAGGTCAATGAGGCTCTTCTCACGATTACGTTCCAGAAGTAAATCTGAAGTTGTATTGTCCTCTGTACTCTCATCAACTAAATAATCTGCTTAAGGCGAGAAAAACCGTGCTTTCAGTCTTTGCAAGTGTTGAAAATTTGTCATTCCTTTTTAGTTAAATCCTTTATAAGCTGGGGTTTTTACTTGTCTTCTTAATTAGAAGATAAATCTAGTTTCCTTTTCTTTGTGTAGGGCATATTATGGTAAGTCCTTAGAGGTCAATTTTGGTAGGTATTTATAGGTAAGATTGCGGTAGGTACTGTAGGGAAGATTATGGTAGTTATAAATTCTCAATTTCTCTCTCTGTCTCAATTATTTTTACTCTATATAATTTTCGATAAGAAAAAAGTGCCATAATGTACTAAATAAACCACAACCAAGTTCCTCCATACGAAAACAAAATGTTGCACAAAAGAGAAGTTATTGTATACAGAAAATACCGGTAAAAAGCATAACTTGCAAGAACATTCATAATAGTAATTGACCACCAAGACAGCCACTACATCCCAAAGCAAGCACATTCACAAGCTATCTCAACCACCACCGCAACACAATATGCACTGTTTCCATCAATGCTATAGCTCCGAAACTACCACTATTGCCAGCATGGCCATCTGTGAAAGTGCATCTTGCGTGTTTTTAGTATTACCTGCATTTTTATTTGAAAAATCGTGTTTTGTTCCAAAGATTGTGCTGAGCGTAAGTGGCGGAGCCAGAGATTCTTTATTGTGGGGTCAAAAATTAAGGCTACGGGCACTCTTCAATACTTCTACACTAACCATAATTCTGGAGTATACACAAGGCCGAAAAAACTATAATATACTGCTGGTAAAATCCGAATAATTTAATTCAAGGCTATTCAATGGCAAACAAATCAAAAATATCCTCCCAAATTAATAGGATATGACAAATGAAATTGCATTTGCTGCAGCCAAATTAACTCCTTACACTACCAAATTCAACAAGTATAAACAACCAATTTCATATCACAAAATTCACAAAATATTTCAAATAACTGAATAAAGCCCAATTCAAATGTACCCAAAAAAATAAATAAAGAATGCAGGGACATATTGCAGAAAGCACATGATTACAGAAAAGGGGTAATGAAAATTTTCATGAAAGGTAAGTCATTTTTAGCTTCATATAATAAGCTGAGAATCATATTAACGAAAAAAATTACATTTTATTCTAATGTCCGTTTAGCCATTCAAGAAAATTACAAACATAAGAATATCCAAGTGCTACCCGGCCAAGGTGAGAGAGGAGCGTTTATGAGGCCGTCTTGTCTCAAAGAATGCAAATCACCTCCAAAACAATACTCAATAACAAAATAAGAGAAATGAGTGGCTTCAAATTCTGCGTAAAGTGTAGGCAAAAATGGATGATCCAAAAGTTTCAGAATTTTTCTTTCAATCTCAATTGTTTGAGTTTTCTTCTCCAATGCCAACACCTCATTGTTCACAACTTCAAAGGGCTGCAAATATATCTCCCAAGACTAAATCTTGAAGGGGCCACAAAAATGAAGGTCCCAAAAGGGTCAAGAAATCTCGAGTTCTTCCTGACCCAAAGGGTTAAAAACTAAAGCTACAGGGTCAAGTTTCTGTGGGGTCAGCTGACCCCCTATGAGCACATGTAGGTCCGCCAGTGCTGAGCGTGCCTTTAAAATAGCCCTGATCATAGATTTTCCTGTCTAAAAGCAATGTTACATACTCCCTTTAAAGACGCCTGAGTGAGAGATCACATCCACGTGTACTACCATGTCTCAGTTTAGAAAAAGAATCAAAATACTTGGACATGTAGTGCTCTAATACGTGAACTGAAGACTTGCACCTCTTGATCAAAGATATTGCAAACAGGTAGTTAATGTACATTAACATTTACTTCCCCAGAATCAAGAACAAATGCACAAATTATTCAAAAAATGCTATTACTGTAGGTGACAAAGCAGTACTAAAAAACAGAACATTTTGTAGCATCCGCATCCCAATTATCAAATAGACAGAATAAATGCACTTATGACAATTATTACAATTAACAATACCGGTGAAGAAGCAGGCTGCTCCAGAACATGGAGGAAAATATTAAATTTGAGGTGGTTCATATAACCAGAACTACATACATATTTGAAATTAGTAGATAAACTGATAGTCGTATGATCAATGACTGGTCTACCTTCAAGAACAAAAATTTCTGCAAGGTTTATGATAAAACATGGTACTAAAAATGCGATTGTCAATTCCAGCAATAATTCATACTAACCATAAATGTTGGAAGTCCTTTCAAGCATGAGTTTACAGTTCATCATTACAGCATGTATAACCATGACAGCGCCTTCATCATAAAGAGCAGCTGCAACATCCTATACGGCTCAAACAAGATTTAGCCAGAAAGATCTCCTACACTTATCATGCAGCATTATAGAACTAGGATATAATTTCTTACCGAGTTATCTGAAATAAATGCTAAAATTCGAAATGTCGTTGTCAATTGAGCAACAGAGGAATCGCGAAGAATGACACCAGCAAAATCCTTCTCTGTAATTCGTTTTCCAAGTAAATTATCAATTACTTGACCATCAGAATTGCTGGAAGAATCTCCAACTACGTTATCAACATCCATCACATCAGATGCTAGAACACTATTTGCGGCCATGTGAGCATCCCCTCCAGAAGCCAACACAGCAGCATAGCGTAAGAGACCAATGGCCCCGTTTCTCTGGTAAACTACCCCGGCATCTATCCACTCAAGAAGCCGTGCTGGCGCATCTTTCTTGTTGGAACTTGGAGAGGAGGAATGTAATACCCTGTGAAGTTCCTTAGCATGATCTATCCAATATGCCAGAGAAGATGCAGTTGAATCAGTAACAATAACTTCAAGAATCTCTGCTGCTGCATGAAAGATTGCAAGGCTTAATGGTGATACTCCTGCAATTGGATCCAGTTCCCTTCCAGAATGCAATGCATCCATCAAAACTGAAAGACACTGAAGCAAAACTAGAAGATAAAATTCACTTATGCTTAAAAATTGGCACACACTAAAAGGAGACCTCAATTTCATCCACTGGTCAGATGGGTTCCAATCACCACCAAATAAAACAACTGATATTCTGGTTCATGGATGCACTACCAGTATCAATTAATCCCCCGTTTGGCCTCCATTATTCAAAATTACATTTTTCTTTTTCTTATTTTCAACCACATATTCTTCAATAAAATAATATTACACGTAAACCTAAAATTTTTGCTTATTTTTTAACCACACATTCTCCAAAATATTACTACTCAAAAATGTATTTTTAATGAAGCCCAAACACGGGCTAAATAAATTTCAGTTTAGATTGAACACTCAGTGAGGCTCACTGGTACCGCTTCAAATTCACAGGCTATGCACCAGATTTTTGAGAAATATTCAGAATTTCCATTAAAAGCTATGTTGGTATTACTTATGCTATACCTCAGGAAAATTCACCAAAGCCAACAGAGACTGGCGTCCACACTCGGAGCTGAAATACATCTTAGAAATGTTGGTCAAAAGACTAAAGGTAATACAAAATCCAGATAAATCCAGCCTTTAAATAAATTGATCCAGGCCTACCGTGAAAGGCGACAAAGATCCCACAGCACCCATAAATATTCTTCAGTACCTGGAGCCAATGTAAGTAAATTATCCATAGCATTTATCTGCAACAAAAGCATAAGAAAAGGTAAATGATTTGAAATGGAGCCTCCAAAAAGGAATATGAAAATAAACTAAGAGCACGTTTGGCTAAGCCAAAAAAGATTGCTTTTTAGTAGATGTGTTAAATTACATAACTTCTATTATTGGTTAAAGTTGAAAATTAAGCTAATTATTTTGAAAATAACGCAAGAGTTTACCTCCGACTAATAACCTTTTTACTTACAAAAAAGGTAATTTATCCAAACATCTTTGGGGACAAAAAGTTACAAGTAAATTCACATTTTTTAATGCTTAGCCAATTGTGCTCTAAGATGCATTGCGAAACAAGAAAAAATAAAAACTTCCAGAAAATCAAGAATGAGAAAACTGAAATAGAAAATGAAACCTTGTAGAGAACATAAAATATTAAGAAATGGTACTGACCGCCCTAACATGCATCTCGATGATGACGCTAACTTCTTGTGGGTGACAAACAAAATTCTTCGATATCAGGACAGAGGCATACCGAAGAGAAATGGAGTTTTCCTTCCTAATATCATCCATGCCTCGCAAGGCATGAATGATCATACTGGAGACTTCAGGGTCATGTAGAAGAAAAGTTAATCCTGACAGCAAAAGCAGGCAAAATATATCACTAGAACTCACGAAATTGATATTGATATGCAGTAAAGGAGCAGCCTTAGAACCTGAGCGACAAAAGAAGAGAGAGAGTATTATAGCTTCAATATGTGACACAATATCTAATAATAAGTCCAAAGCATGCCCTGTTTCAGATCTCAAAATAGAAGATGACAGCAAAGCAGCTGACAAAGGAAGGAAGCCTCTCTCCTGCTTGCAATAAAAATAGAAATTAGTAGTGCAGCCAAAAAAAAAAAAAGTTGACCTAACAAACTAGAAGAATGAACACTAGGAAGAGAAGAAAAATGAACACCATTAGTGGTTAGCAAACAACATACATGGAACACAGGAAGTTGAAACGTACAGAAAAAGTTTCATCATGCCAGAAAAGACTGAATTAATAAAGTTGGAGTTCTCCAACATAAGGTGCATTATATATTGCTTTACTCAAAGAGGGAAAATAAAATCAAGAAACCAGGGTGTTCATATAGGGTTAGGTGGCAGGTAAAAACATTAGGAAATGGTTGTCGAGATTCTCCATATTCATGGACTTTGAAGTAGGATAGAAGAATGGAGTGAAAATCTAGAACTGACAACAAAAACTGAAGATATTATACCAGTCATAGTCTACAAAGCTTCCACACAATAAATAAGTGCAGTAAGGAATTGACTCACTTGTGTAGGCAGCAAAAATCTTGCCAATACATGCAATACGAGAAATAGCAAGGTTGTCAAAACCGAACTGGACTGGCTAGGTCAACCGGAAAAAACAGGAACAGGTCCAGAAACCAGTTCGGTTTTAGGTGAAAAACCAGAAAATTGTAAACCATTAAAATAAGTCAAGAATTGGCCAGATTTTTTTTTGGTTATTTATTTACCACCTATCCTCAGCCCTTTACTATTTCCAGGTCGATGTCGGAAAAGTGTTTAAGAACATTGGTAATTAAATATTTCATAATACATTCTTCAGAGCATCACTAACATTGTAACCAGGAGAAAATTAGAGTCATACTAGGTCATTGTTCAGTACATACAATAGAGAGACACCCTCATGCTTACAGCTGTGATAACTCCAACTCTGATGTGGTCATGCTTGAAAATGCATCTTGCATTTTGAAATGTATTATTATTTTTTCATCATCGTCATTTTCTACTATTTAGTGTTTGTTTGGCAGAGATTATTTGAAGTGAAAAATGATTTTTTTTTGGATGATGAGAGTGTTACACAAATCAACTTAGTACTCTCTTGACTTTGCACCTATAGGATCATGACATGAGGCAGGTGCTTAAATACAAACAAAAGGATGGTGTAAGCCTTATGCAGCATACAAAAGGCATGGAACTAAAATAGACACACATTCCATCAAGGGATGAAGCAGGACACGGCGTTACAGGAACACGAATACATCAGCATACCTTGAGAAGGGAAAGCAGATGTGGGTCAATGTCCCAATTCGAAAAGCAACAATTTGAGAGTTTAATCAAGCCACTTGTTGAGCTATATGACAATAGTCCAGCATCATCGAAGATATAAAATCTGCTAGCAGCAGCCATTGGAGAAGGGTCTTCAATTGGGCCGCGCAAATTTATCAATTTCTGAAATAATATTTGTCAACAAAATACGATCTAAGAAACCATTATATCTCATATGACCAATATAAGAGAATAACTTGCACGCATCCAAGCGATAAATGAGCCACTGATAACTATGCTAGAGTTACAGCTTAAAAATATCATACTATATGACAAATTACCAAAAGCTTTTTAAGTTGAGCTTTAGCACTGGCAAGCATGTCCAAAGTGAAATTTGTAGCATGAGCAACTGAAGAAATAACTCCCAGAACGGATACCATTGCACACTGCAAGAGAGAAATTGCAACATTTTTTTCTCAAGTATAGAAAATGATTCAAAAAGCTAATTAATGATTTTTCTTCCTACTTGGCAAAACAAAAAATAAAAAATCAACAATCAAAACAGCGAACCAGCCACATGCATAGTGGAAAAGTAAAAAATGTACCTCATATCTGCATGCAAGTTCATAAAAACGCATACGATGAAGTATATAAGTTGCAAGTGAAGCAATATCATGCTTCTGATTCTGCAACAACAACCTCAACAACTGATTATAGCCATCACTAATACCAGAAGGGATGCATTCATCTTCTCGAGGCCACCATCCTAGGAATCCTTCACAGCCAATTGAATGCCTTGTAGCCTGTTCAATAACTCCAAGGAACAAGATCGTAATAGCAGTAGAATTTTGAGTCCTCTGGGTGAAAGCATATCCAAGCTGCTTCATACCACCATAATTAACAAAGTGAAAGCAGCTCTCCCTAGCAGAGCACAGCAAAAGAGCCATACTCAACAACATTGTGGTGTTCTTATTCTGAAAAAAAAAAAAAAGAAAAGAAAAATACAAATAACAAAATCAATACTTCCACATTTCAAATATTATGACATTTGTGTTAGAAATAATAAAGATATGAGGAAATTTGGTTTCACTTGTGCGTGAGATCTGCTATAAAATGCAAACAGATGCCACGAGAATACAAAAGGGAAAAAATCCTGTTACCCGTGAAAGTTGGGGGTGTCCAAAATTTCNAAATGCAAACAGATGCCACGAGAATACAAAAGGGAAAAAATCCTGTTACCCGTGAAAGTTGGGGGTGTCCAAAATTTCCAGAGTTGTCACAAAAATCGAAGTGTTTGTATAAAGTGTCCACCAACTCTTTGGAAGTAGGAACCTCATATTCAAAACACAAGCTATCTGAAACTTCTGATTGATCTCTAAGGCTTTTAAAAACATCTGAAAGTTCCTTCCGAGCTTCAGTAAGAACGTGATGAGCCTCGCTGCCACTTTTCAGTATATCTATGCCAATTTTTTTCTGATTAATAGTCTCATGAGACAGGTGAGAAGTTGCATAAATCGAGGCTACTGATAACATGGAACTAAGAACTTTATCTGCTGCCACCCCCAGGTTAGGAGACTCCAAAATCTTAAAAGCTAGATATAAAAGTTTCTTTATTTCAAGAGGAATATCCAATGCAACGGCTGTTTGGGACAATATTTTCAGGGGAAAAACAAGTTCCTCAATTGTCAGTTTCATGGGACGAAATGCAGGAGGAAGGTCCTCAAGTTTTCCCTCAATAACACTAACATTATCTGTCAAAGAGCTATCCAGGTCAACTTCTATGTTGAATTGGCCCAAATCTTCAGCTGTGTTCCCGTATATGACCATACTTAAGCTGCGATAGCTGCCCCTTATGACCAGATGGTTTGTCACCACAGACTGCAAAGGGATAACAAAGTGAAGAGTAATTAAAAAAAAATGAGCAAATTTTTACATAAGCAACATGCATGTGTAGGCTAACTGAGAGGTCAATGATATACAAAAGAAAGAATTACATCCAGGGCCAAGAATTTGTTTGGCATTGCCACCGAAAGACCGATCCTTCTTGGACATATCTAGCTATTAATGATGTACTAGGACTTCTACAACTCAACTTACATTGTTTCAGCAGTTTGCTTTATATTTCTATGAATATTTTGTGTTAGCTCTACTTCAGTCTTTTTGTGCTTAATGGATGCGGTATAAGCTTTCAGAGGTATCTGGTAAGTGAGTTTTATGTCTAAAAGGAAAATGTCCTTGTTGACTAGTCTTTAAGATGCTTGACTAGGATCGTTTTAATTGATCTCTTCAGATACTTAAGGTATTTCCAAAACTTCCTAATTTCCTATACTTGGGCCATGGTTTTTAATTTTATTATTTGATTTCGATTTGAAGTCCTTACTAATCTAGGATTGAATCTTAGAAGTTTATTCAGGAGTTCCCTATTTCGAGATACATTCCTTATGCTAGTTGGAGGAGTCTTATAGGCATATAAATACTTGAGTCTCTATTCCAATAAACCTGTTTTCAAAAACCCTTAAACTTTAGAGTATACCTCTAATTCGAGGACATTTGATGATGAATGAGAATACA
>CAIGRP010068998.1:0-12981 GCA_903798385.1 Fraxinus cuspidata
TCGTTTTGTATTTTCTTTGTAAATTTTAAATTTGTTTTCAAAAATGCGTTTTCGAAAATAAGAAAGAGAACGCATTTTTTTGAAAAATTGAAAACAGAAAACGGTTTGAAAATGACAAAGAAAACGGCCCCTAAGGGTTTGGTGGATTTTTATTTTCCAACTAATATGCAATTAGAATTCATTTCCACCTTTGCAATCAAACGGATCCATGAAAAATGTCACATCCGAGAAATTCAATTTCTACTTTGACTGTTTGATACGAAAGTGAAAATAGAGTTCAAATTCCAAGGTACAACCTCTATTAGCTAGTTTTTTTTTTTGCCAATTTTATGAAAAATATATTTCAACGAGGTACTTGAGTTTTTATTTTCAACTTACATGGAATTGGATCCTAAATTTTCTCAACTTTCATTTTATTCTCGTAATATTTTTTTTTTTTTTTCACTTGGTGATCCATCAAGTGGTTGCGTTGAATTTGGACGATGATGACCTTTTATTCATTATTGTCTCTATTTCGTTTTTATTTCTTTTTCATGTATTTAATTTTGATTTACTGTCCACATAAGAAATCTTTCTAACAATTTATTAACATCCTCTGAACTTTTTTGTTAATACTTTTAACTTTTAAATCTTTCTAACAATTTATTAACATCTGAACATTTTTGTTAATACTTTTAAGTGCTTACGTACGATAGTTCCTATTGACGATAAGATAATAAGTTGGTAATAAGTCATCATCTCTATACCTTATGAAATATGTGAAATAGAACGCATTTTTCACAAACATAAACAAAAAAAAAAAAAAAAATCAAGTACACCCAAACATACACAATGTAAAAAAATACGTTACAATATAGTTTTACCGGAATAGCAAGTTACAAATTCAACAATGAGCTGCTAATGCCCGAACTTCATATAGGATACTGACAGGTGAAAAATTATCATTATGTTGAAATTGAGTGACATAGTTGACTATAACTGGAGTTTACCTTCTTTGCACAATCGAATTATGCCATTAGTGAAGAATCAGCTGACAAATTAATCGAATATTCTGTTTATGATTCTCCCATATAAAAATCAAATAATAAAGGCTTAAATCATGGGATCACAGTATCAATCATACGAACCGTTACGTTCCCAGTTCATTTCCTTTCCAGGCACGTTAATGATTCCGCACAATACAAAATACGTGTGAACAAAGATTAACCAAAGCGTTCAGCCACAGCCGTCTTCCTTAAAAAATCAGTTGTCGCTGTCCACTTGTCATAATCTCATTTGAAAATATGAATACCATATTGTTTCTTTTTGGCAAGAAATCAAGTTTGTTTCTTCACCTAGTTCACACCATATCCCACAAACTAAAAGCCTTAAAATTTGTCTATTTATTGCACCTTTATGGCTACAGATATATAATGTAGATGCTGGATTTTAGTATAGGCAAAAATCTTGGAAATTTGAAGCAGAGAAGCTGAAATGGAGTTCTGCAGACTTCAAATACTAGCTTTTGTAGCTTTGTTTCTATTTCCAGTGGCTCATGGATGGGGAATCGATGGCCATCTCATTGTTTGTCGAATTGCTCAGGTTCTCGACTGTCCAGTCTTGAAAACAGTTCGTATTTCCAAATGTATGTTTTGATGTAATTTTCCTTTTGTTGCAGCCAAGGTTGAGCAAAGCTGCAGCAGATGCTGTGGAGAATTTGTTGCCAGCCTATGCAGATAATGATCTGGGGAGCGTTTGTGCATGGGCAGACCGTGTCAAGTTCCATTATCACTGGTCGTCCGCTCTTCATTATATCGACACCCCGGATAATCTCTGCGCATATCAATACAGCAGTGAGCATTTATTCTGGCCTCTATTTCGTTAAAAATAGAACCTTTATTCTTCTCTATTTGGGGATAAACAGTTCAAAACTTATATAAGATACAATAATAGTAACACCATCTAATTAATGTATATGCAGGGGATTGCAAAGATGAAGATGGCATAAAAGATAGATGTGTAGCCGGAGCTATCAACAACTACACCACTCAGCTTCTCAGCTATGGAAATGAAAATTCTGCTTCTCAGTGTAATCAATCAACAAAATCCTCTTCTTTTTGACCTGCAATATATATATGTGTGTGTGTGTGTATTTATTTTTTTTATTTTGCTGAATATTTTCTCCTTTCAAAGGGATCTAGTTCGATCTCGGGTATAGTAGTGATGAACTAATCACAGTTGTGAAAAGAAGAATTTGCATAACCAAGCTTAAATAAGTCAGTTGGGGCCTTATTTATTCTTTGTTGATTTGTTACCCCCTTTGCCGTTCAAAGCCATATGAGTAGAATTACTTATTGCTCAGTTATTTTAGTGCTTTCTATAGACATCAAATTCTTAAATCTATTGTTTAACCTAATTTCCCCTGCCACAGGATGTTATATTGATGCGTGCCTAATCAATAGTATATGATTATTAGACTGATGAAAAGTTTCATGGCTTGAGTGATGACAGATAATTTAACAGAAGCACTTCTCTTCCTTTCTCATTTTGTGGGAGACATTCATCAGGTACGGCAATTCAAATAATGTGTCGAGTCCACACAGTCATATGTTTCGAATTGTAAGGTTTTTGTTAAATTATCCCCTTTTTAGTTACAATTCCTGAATTACTTCTGCATGCAGCCTCTACATGTAGGATTTACTTCCGATAGGGGTGCAAATACAATCGACGTCCACTGGTACACGAGAAAAACAGTTCTTCATCATGTAAGTATTTTTGTACAAAATAAACACATGCAACAAGGAGTCTTCATATAGAAACTGTATTCTTACTTGCAACAATGCAGGTGTGGGACAATAGCATAATCGAGACAGAAGAAGAAAGATTATATGATTCCAATGTAAATGAAATGATTGATGCAATCCAGAAAAACATAACGGTACCTTGTTTTTTATTCCCTTCCTTAAAATTGAACACTCTCGCTGTGACCCCAATATTTTGTATCGAATCATGACCTTTCATCTTCTCATAATGCTTGGCAGACAGTATGGGCTAAACAAGCAAAAGCATGGGAGGCCTGCAGCAAGACAACTTGCCCAGATATGTATGTGTAATCACACACAAAAAAATGATTATTCTGAACTAAAAGTTGAAATTTCATAGGATTAATTGACAAATATAATGTTAAGAATGCTCAAAATCATATATGTGCCACCTGCAGATATGCATCAGAAGGTATAAAAGCAGCCTGTGATTGGGCATATAAAGGTGTGCAAGAAGATTCAGTGCTCGAAGGTAAAGTTTTGAACATTTTAAATAATAATAGTAACAAGCTAATAAGTTCATTTATTTGAATCCTAAATCATTATAAAATGACACAAGCAAACAATTTCAGATGACTATTTCCTTACCCGTTCACCAATGGTCAATTTGCGGCTAGCTCAGGGTGGAGTTCGTTTGGCAGCAACGCTTAACCGCATATTTGGATGACTAGTATTTTGGCCATGCTCTAAAACAGCCCATAGGAACAATCATGCTAGAGATTCAGAGATTGTCTGAAAGACTGGAACATTCTGCAACTCTAGAAGTCAACACCACATCTAATTGTAAACGGGTGACAAAATGAGCATAAATTACTGTTTCTTTATGATGTCTAGTCCAAGACATTCTTGTTCAAATATCTCATAAAATTCGAGCGTGCAAAAATGATAATGCAACCTAAAAAACACGCATGTAATAAAAAATTAACCAAATTGCATTTGAAATTAAAAAAAAAGTATTTCACATTTTACAAACACCATCCAAGATATTGGCCCAAAACTTATTCGTGTACATAGAAAACATATTATATTTACAGATAGTATAATGCCCTTATCCCACAACAGAACTTAGATAACTGAAATGGATAAAAACTCGATTTATTTCATGCTTTCTTCTTTGCAACAAGAACTGGGCACTTGGCATTTTGAACACAGTAGTTGCTGACGCTTCCCAGGAAGGCCCTGTTTCATATTCCAAGAGAAATAAACTAATAAAATTTATTGTTTGTTGAAGAAAGCATATAAATCAGACATCAAAGAGCTAATTTATCATTCATCATGCCTAGCCACCTAACTGTTCGTTCTATTTGATATTATATGCATAAATTCGCATTTCTTGCCAACAAATCAACCTTAATTTTTGAATGCATTTGAACATATGCAATCAAAGTTCTTATTAGAAGAAAGAATATGCACAAAGCAAATATGAGAATCATTATCCTAAAAGATCTAAGTTTCGGAAATTTCATTCCTAGTAATATGTATAAAACAGACTAGGACTAGATTCGAGTAGTGGCTTCTAGTTACGGTTTCTTCATTGTCCGCATTAAACTAAATCACAATCCAAATTGAGCTTTTATAACAACTCAAAATAAGGAAAAACAGAAGAGTAGACAGCGTAATTGTAATTTTCGAGATGGCACCATACTTTGCAATAAAAAACAATTTCCCACAAAATAGTAAGAAAAAAAAAAAAATTTGCAGTTAATAGTAACCTTTGCAAAGCCCTTCGACTGTGGCTTCCCAGCACAAGCAATTCAATCTTTAGCTTTTCCACTTCTTCACACATGACCTCTTTAGGATCTCCTGCTTCAATAATTGTCTGAGCACAAAACTGTAGAAGAAAGAGTGCCCAACTTAATTAGTAATTATCACATAATATACAAAGAAACGCATTTATAAGTGTTTAATATGTGGCTCATATAGAGTGGAACATATGTATAGTGAAAAAATAGGCCGATGCCGAAGTGGAGCGGAGCGAAGTGAGGCCAGCGAAGCGCACCAATTTGAACTAAATAGAAGAAGAATGCAGCAAACATGTTAACAAAGTTTGTTTCCACAGATAAATTCAAGCATTGTTTGGATTTGATTAACATCTCCAAGTGCTAGAGAGGACACATCCCAACCTATTGTTTGCAAGTGAAGTCCCACAGGTTATATTTTTCAGTATATCTCCTAAGGAATGAATATTTGTACAGGTGAAGATTGATATAATGTGACCATATATAATGGAAAACGTGTTTACCGGAAAAATAGGTCGATGTTGGAGTGGAACGCACCAAACGGAACGAAAGCATCGTCCTTTACGGGGATTGTAATTTACCTTTAATTTTCCATGGATACTTAATATGTTAAGGGTGTGGGGCATCGTCCGCGAGATACGACACATGGGTATTTTTGGGTTTTCCCCTAATATCTTGTTCGAGCTAGAGTAAGTAAATATATTTGTTGTAATCCT
Source organism: Fraxinus cuspidata (assembly GCA_903798385.1). Taxonomy (NCBI): domain Eukaryota; kingdom Viridiplantae; phylum Streptophyta; class Magnoliopsida; order Lamiales; family Oleaceae; genus Fraxinus; species Fraxinus cuspidata. The sequence goes on from CAIGRP010068998.1 coordinate 5,257, forward strand.
ATTATTTTCATATAATAAAATCATAGCCGCTTTGCTCTCGCACTCTCGTGGATGCAGGTCTACTGTTGAACCATGTAAATCTGTTTATTCTCTCTTTGTTGATTCCATTTATTTAATCATTATTTCCGCATACAATACAAAAATAAGAAATGCAGACACTAGCATCTATCATTAATTTGTTGAAGACAAAATTCAAAATGAATAAATTTCTCTCCTCTTTACCGATTTAAGCTTTTAGGTGCGGTGATTCAATATAGTATTAACGCAAACAAAAAATACTGGTTTCATGCTTCACCACCACCCATATATAAAAAAATGGGTACACGCAAGGGGCTCGCGAATGACAAATTTATATAAATAAATTTATCATGAAATTTCATGTCTTTATCGGCTTGAGGTGGTTCGTTCCAAAAACAGCTACCATTCTGCCATCACACATTCTATAGATCTACAATTACTGAAAAAATGCATTGCACAAAAAAATATTAACTATTTTAACCTTAATAAAACATGCAGAGGTCTAAATGGGTCGCTTCTAGTTATAAAGCCCTTTGTAGCAGGAATAAAGCATCACAAAATGAATAAAAATTGCTGCATAAGTTTATATTACAATAACACTTCATATGTAAGCTTAAATGATCTCTCCATTTAGCACCATGCCATTTGGTTTTAAATGGTAATTTTATGGAGTAGTTCATATAAATTTCACTACTTCTCAGTCACAAATTCTGTAATTGTCTATTATATTTATTTAATTTATTACTTTATTTACAGAAAGTAACTTCTTATATATTGGTAATCTGCTGCTCACATTTAATATGCGGGGGAAAATGATAGATAAAAAAAAAGGTTAGGGATAAAGTATCATCAGCAGATGTCCACAAATAAAGTATCATACCCCGTGGTCTCTGCAGATGTCCTTAGCTTTATCCAAAAGAGCAGTGGCAGTTTTCTTTTGATTTTCCTGTATAGTTTTTAAGAATTCTGGAGCTGCAACACACAAAAATACAGCTTCAGTCCTACAGTGACAATTATATTCAATAATCCTTCCAATTTGTTTGATAAAATAAAATCTAGCCTAGATTGAATACATTGGAGGTACTTGACATAATTACAACAACCCAACAAGATAATGAAAAGGGAGTATGAAACAAAAATTAAAAAGGAAAGGGAGCTTACGAGTAAAACCAAAAGAAGCAGCATAGAAATACCCATTATCAACTATGGGCAGTACAGTGAAAAGCACAAGTTCTGAATTGAGTAGTGAATCGTGAAGTTTTTGAAGGGTCCATTCTAGTGCATAAAGACTGCACTCGCTCTCATCAATCGCCACCATCACCTTCTTCTTCTCTCCCTCCATTTGCAAACAATTTTCTCACAGATTTTCGCTCCTATGTGAGTTTCTGCGTCTGTACCTATCCATCCATTAATATATACATGTATCACCTATGTATATGTTGCGTGCTCATAGAATTGCCGGGTCCCAGCTTTTATTCACAAGATAGACTTGGATTGTTCATGGATAATTTATTTTAAAGATTGATTTTTTTTTTTTTTAAAGCTAAAATCTCAAATTATCAAAAATTCCCCAGCCTTTAGGAAATAGTACAAAACGTCCATGTCAGAAAAGTTTAGGATAGAATATCACCTATCGTTTAATTTCTCAATGGAGCCGCCGGCTTCTTCAACTCATTCCACCACCCTCCTGCCACCATAGCCGTCGAAAACCACCACCCACACCGGCGGTCTCATTTCACAAACACGCTTCAATCAACCACTGAACCAATCAGCGTTTTGGAGGGAGAAATCTTGGCCAAAACAACTCGGGTTACGCAAGGCACCACCATGAATTCCACCACATACGGTGACACCCATGGTAGAGCACTACCACCGGCCACCTCGCCTCTCCAATGCGACCACTTTCATGGAGAAACATCCCAAAGTACTGTCCCCAATACAACCACTTTCATGGAGAAACATTTTACTCTGCAAGTTCCCAAATTGATACCTCGGCAAATTCCTACAAAATAAAAAGACATCCCAATAATTTTATATGCTTTCTACAGCAGTAAGTACCTTCTTCTTCCCTAATTGAACAACATACCAATTTTAAAATTAGGGTTTGAGTTAAAAGGAATTTTACTTGAATATGATGATGCCGCTAATGAAAGTGACCCAGAGGACTGCACCCCAAACAGTAGAGAAACAGAGGAGGTGGGCTAGCTTCAAGAGTGTGGTGAACCTAGACGGATCATCCAAGGATGTTTTAATCTTCATGATTGTAATTATTTAGTTTGGAATTGATTCTCCACCATCATCTGTGGGTGATGGCGGCTGTGGTGGGTGATGGCGGTGTGGTGGTGGTGAACAGTGGTGGTCATTTGTAATTTTTTGAAAATTTTGGGACAATGATTGTAATTTTTTTATTTTTTGCTTTTGTTTTGTTTTATATCAATAAGAGAATAAGAGAGTGTACTTGTCATTTCACAATTTTATATTAAGAAAATAGAGGGATATTCAACACTGAACGTTCTAAATAGAGACATTTTGTATTGTTTTCAAGAGGTACAATGGTTTTTGATGGTTTAGTAGGGGGATATTGTGCAATTTAGCCTTTCTTGAAATAACGAGAGAAAATAAATCTCTCCAAAAAAGAATTCAAATTGAAAACAAATTGCACAATTTGGTCCCTAATTTATTATTTAATTAGCAAGTTAGTCTCCAATCATTAAAAGTGAACAAATTGATCACAATATTTCGCCCATGTTTGATATAATTTTTTTAAAACTCATTTTATTTTCAAAACTCAAATTCAATCGAGCATTCTTTCAATAAACTAATTTTACACGTGAACTCATAATTTTTTTCATATTTTTAACTAAATATTCTATAATAATATCAATTTTCACAAAAAAGCTACAAGTACAGGAACAATGGACATAAATTTTACAGGATTTCAAAATGGTGTGACGTGGTAGAGTCTTAAAAAAAAAGAAATAAAAAGATGTTGGAACAAAAAATCAATAGAAAGTCAAACATATCATTTCCCCCAAATTTTCCCTCAACTCCCCGCCACTCAAAACCCATTTCCCCTCAAACCCCATCCATCTCCGGCCAAAATCCGGTGAGTACTCATCGGCGCGGCCACTCCAGTTTGTAAACAGGAAAGCCGACCGAAACAGAAACCGAGAAGGGAAAGCCAATCGCACCATTTCTCACAAATTAGTCCCTCGTGTCCCCGCCACTCAAAACCCATTCTTCTCCGACCAAAATCAGATGAACTGGTCGGCGCGCAACTCCTGTTTGTAAAGAGGAAAACCGACTGAATTGTTCCAAAAAACGAAGCCATTTTTATCAACAATTCTACCCTAAATGGCAGGTATTTTCCTTCTTAGGTTCTAAGTGGTTAGTTAATACCTTGGTTTCTTTATTCTTGTGTGGTTACTTTATTCCGTATTTTATCATCATTTGCCGGGTAAACATTTATTTTCCATAATTTGGGATTATAAATTATCGTTTATTACGACCTTTTTGATAATAACATGATAGGAACCGATTACCACCCTTGGGAAAAACTGTTGAATTTTGAACCAAAAAAAAAAAGAGAGACCTATTTGAACGAGTGAAGCGAAGTACAAGGAGTTGATGAACTATGTCCAAGCATTGACCTTTTGTGGATGGCGAATCCAAGAAAAACTCTAAAATATCCACAAATTCCAATAGGCAGATAATGGGACTGGAGTATGTATTACGAACAAAACTATGTTTGAAGAAAATATCAATTGAAACCCAAAATATGACAGACAATTAGTCTTAAGTTTTTTGTCTTTTAAGAGTTGTAATTTTTGGAAAGATTAGTTTGACATGGTATATCAAAGCTTTAACAAAGCGTAACTCATTTCCTTGGTTTATTGTTGTTTTATTTCACTTAAACATTAGACAAATTATTGAGGACAAATTTCAGATAAGTATTTTATTCATCACTACTTTCGATTGTGAATTTCAAATTTGCAAGTATGTTGATTAAGATCAACCCACTTTGTTTCTTCAACAGATATCGACTAGAATGAGAGGAAGAAATTTTGGAGTCTATCACGGTTGCAGAAGCAACACGCACTACTTTGGACAATGCCAATCAAAACGTCGATGCCCTAGTTGTGACCATGGATATCAGAAATGTTTTGAGGTCGAACGGGATACCGGCAACAAAGGCCAATTGTTCTTCACATATAGTAATGACTGTGGATATTTTGATTGGGTAAAAGATGAACATTTATGCGGGGAATCAAGTTCGTAATTAACACAGTGAATCGTGCGACTAATGAGGAAAACGAAAAGTTGTCAAGACTCTTTGATGGGCTAGCTCGAATTAGCGAGAAACGAGACGTCGACATATCATTGAACGTGACTTTCAGCAAGTGAAAATGAATAGCCAAATGTGACGGGAAAAGAAAGGGGTCGACATGAACGGGTGATTTGAATTACGTTTGTGGGTAAAAGATGACTATGACGTCAATTTCAATTTGCTCTATGGAATTTGAGTTGGAAAACCAGGCTAGGCAAAACATGGTTCTCAATTACTGTGTTGCTTTTATCTTGATTTCATATCTTCTGTCGTTTGAACTGTAGCTTTTAGATGACGTAGAATGTGCACGAAGGTGTTTGTGTTGTTGTTGTTGTTCAGCATCTCATTCAACATTAAATTTCAAAAGCAAAATGAGAATGTGTACAAGTTTATTCTCGTCTTTGTTTTAGAGATATTAGCCGTATTGGGATAGCGGCGACAGCCTGGAAATGAACAACACTTGGCCAATATATAACTTACATTTTGTTTATAAAGAAATTAATGATGGAATTAAGTGAATAATTTTCCATATTGGTGCATTATAATTTTTCATGGCAAGTGATATTGTCCAATGCAGTGGTTTAGTTACAACTTTTATTGATTTGAACGAAATGTTTTACTTAGGCATCTATTAATTTAATGATATCAATTTCAAAAGCAAAACGATGGTCCTATGAAGGAGCAAATGCTTGCACATAAGATGTGCATTTTACTGTCAATAGAAATAATTGCAAATATCCTATTCAATGCCCAAAATTTTTCCAAACAACAGTCACCAAACTCACAAAATAAATACAAATTATATGCTAAAAAAAGAAACAATCATAAATTAAATTGAAGTTCATATAGGCCATAATTCCATAGAATTTAGTACTTCCCATTTTCCATTACAAACCATTAGACGAAATGAATATATGTAGATGAAAGATTATCTATTGTTAACCCATAGATTTTCCTTCAATTTTATCACAACCCAAATGACTCTTTAGAAGTGGCACTTTTTTTTCAACACTTGCAAAGTGACTGCTGCACGTCCAAGCTCTCTTGTGTCCTGATAAGTTGAGATATTAGAGAAAATCAGTAAGATTTGAACATCACATACACAAAACACAAAACCAGTAAGCTCCACTTAAAAAAACTAGTATTTGCATGTGATATTTTCTTGCAAAGAGAAGAAGAAGGCCAGTAAACATCTGTTCACTCTTTCATTCTTTAGTTATAAAAATTCGTTCAGTTTTGACTTCGTCACATCATATGGATGAAAACCAAATGTTCAGATTTTTCTAAGGTAACGGATTCAAATATGAGAAACAAGAATTCAAGAAAAAAAGTACATCCATGTAAACATATACACAGAACTACAACCTCTATCACAAGCATGTGCCATCTTGGTTAGGTAAATGTTGATAGAACCTCGGCATGACAAGACCTAGTATACATAAATATTGTTATATAACCTACTAAGCAATCCACTTATCATCCCCAAACACAAGCCTATAATTAATGAACACCCACTTTAAATGTGTTTACCTGCACCAATGTCTACAACATTTGTCGGCGGCTGACGGACAAAAGTTGAATATGGCAATTGGTGCGTGATGGTTTGACTGTCATTGTAACCCTGCACGAAAGGACATGTTTAGAACATATATCCAATTACACAAATTAACATAGCATACTAACCAAACTGTGTTGTGAATATGATAATGGCGTCGGCATAGAACATTGTGGTAGTTGTGATGCTTGGACGTCAATTGCTCCATCTTCTATATTAGTATGCCTAGTTGTAGGCCTCTTTCCTTTGCTTGACGATAAGGTGGCCTACATGTTCGACAAGTAAAATTATTATTTGGTTTAAAATTCTCCATTAAATAAGATGTTAATTGCCAAAAATACATTTACTCTCTTTGCATTGGACTCCAATGGGCTTTTCCTCCAAACTTTCCTTGGTGCGCACTTTCTGTTAGACGATAACGGATCTAATATGCTCACGATGCTACTATGATGCTGCGAATGGACAGTACTTCCAACACTTGACTTCGTCATCCGTAAAGCTTTTACTTGCGATTTTATTCACTCCATGATAGTACGTGTCCATCTTCATCATCTGCTGCGAGGTCCGCCACCTCTAAAAAAGACTGACACATATTATCGTATCTTAACTGTGCAGAAGTACTTGTCATATACCTTTCAAGCATTGTCGTGATGTCCTTACAGATCAAGATTGTGATTGCATACCTGCAAATGATTCCTCGAAATTTGAATAGATGGCATCTACAAATCAATTCACATGTATCCCTTCGAAATGATACGCAAAATGTTTTTTTTCTTCCATTGCTCGTTAAGTATGACATGTTCACGAACCTCATAACTCGATCAAAAACTGTCATAGTTATTTTCAGATATGACGTCGTAGTATACCTTCCTGGTGAACTCCTGTTGAACTTCTTTGAACTTCGGAATGATATAAAATGCTTGAAATTGCTTTTCCATTTCAAAAGTTGTTACACACAGCACCATTTCAGAGTATGACTTGAAATCAGCTTGAAACTCCTTCTCAACCTTACTTCTTAGTGCTCTTTCGTACTGCTCAACAAACTGCTTCAACGTGGTCATTGGACTCCAATGGGCTTTTCCTCCCAACTTTCCTTGGTGCGCACTTTCTGTTAGACGATAACGGATCTAATATGCTCACGATGCTACTATGATGCTGCGAATGGATAGTACTTCCAACACTTGACTTCGTCATCCGTAAAGCTTTTACTTGCGATTTTATTCACTCCATGATAGTAAAGGTCCATCTTCATCATCTGCTGCGAGGTCCGCCACCTCTAAAAAAGACTGACACATATTATCATATCTTAACTGTGCAGAAGTACTTGTCAATCCATCGTAATTCACTGCGACTCTTGTGTGTTCTCTGCTGACATCTCTCATCCACCTCCTTATTATATACCTTTTAAGCATTGTTGTGATGTCCTTACAGATCAAGATTGTGATTGCATACCTGCAAATGATTCCTCGAAATTTGAATAGATGGCATCTACAAATCAATTCACATGTATCCTTTCAAAATGATACGCAAAATGTTTTTTTCTTCCGTTGCTCGTTAAGTATGACATGTTCACGAACCTCGTAACTCTATCAAAAACTGTCATAGTTATTTTCAGATATGACGTCGTAGTATACCTTCCTGGTGAACTCCTGTTGAACTTCTTTGAACTTCGGAATGATATAAAATGCTTGAAATTGCTTTTCCATTTCAAAAGTTGTTACACACGGCACCATTTCAGAGTATGACTTGAAATCAGCCTAAAACTCCTCCTCAACCTTACTTCTTAGTGCTCTTTCGTACTGTTCAACAAACTGCTTCAACGTGG
>CAIGRP010069000.1:0-14564 GCA_903798385.1 Fraxinus cuspidata
ACACGCCAATTGCACCAAGAAATCGAGCTCAGTATAGATCAAACACCACAATTAATCCAAATGCCACTAGAACCAAATCAAACTTGGTTGCTTCAATGGTTGATAGCCCACAAATGGCTAGGAGATGAAAATTGCAGCCCAAAACAGTATAGATCAAACACCACAATTAATCCAAATGCCACTAGAACCAAACACTTTTATCAAACTTGGTTGCTTCAATGGTTGATAGCCCACAAATGGCTAGGAGATGAAAATTGCAGCCCAAAACAACAACCACAAAGGCTATGTAGTGAAGGAGAAATTATGGATTCTCAAGGAAAAGCACAAAGCAAACCAAAGGGAGAACGGTTTTCACACTTCACCCAAAAGGGACGGCTACCTCTATTATTTTCACACACTAATCAATTGTAAACAACCAATTAAATAGATTAGGAATAGGTTAGGCTTTTAGGTTAAGATAATAGGCCCAAAAAGGAAAGGGTAAATGGGCTAACACATTAAAGTCATCCAAGTCATTTGGGTTGATACATGAGCAGCACTAATATAATTAGTCAGCTTCAAATGGTCCAAGTGAGTTACGTGATAAATTTGATCAATTGTGGTGTCGAAACATATTCAATCATTTGGTCAAAGCCGACTGAATAAATACTATACTTATATCATCGTCTAGAGAGGTTGTTTGACAACAGTTTGTCTAACAATTGTCAAATAATAGTTTGCCACATGAAAAATTGTCAAACTTGGTGTAGCATACACCAAGCATGATTGATATTTTTATAGCAATATATCAAATGTACATTCTTTGGTAAACGATGTTTTTTACATTGCCTTTGTTTTTTGAAAATTATAGACACGAAAACTGTTTTTGTTTTAAACTGTCCAAATAGTGTTTTGCTATGTGCCACAATGTATAAAAAATGTAAAAGATAATGTACATGTAACATAATTGTATTTATGGTATATTGTATCCTTTTTTATTAGGTGCTTTAATGAAGATTTTTCTCGTTGATCATCACTAGTCATTTTTGGAGACATTTGATGAATTTAGAATAATGCTATACATTGTTCAATGTCTAAAAATACATTCTAACTTCTCGGAACAATGTGACAAACAGATGATCATTTAGACTCTAGATGAATAGCATCATGAACTTAATAAGAGTTCTAAATCAAATGGAATAGATAAAAATAATTTATGCAGTCAACCCTAAATGTACTAGAAATAATAGAAGCCAGTTGTGCAGGCAACAAAAAAAGGACAATATACACACATCATATCCAAGTAGTAGTTCAGCTCAGCTACAACGTTAACAAGCTATACATAGACCTCAGGCTCCAAACCATCAAAACAAAGTACTCATAAATTGCTACTTATAAATCAACCATTGCTACTTACGAATAAACCAAGTTTCCATATATCTTTATTTAAAGGCCCCAGATATTTTTTGAAAAGAAGGGTATTTTGATCAATCAATGCTCACTCTGTACCATCCAAATAATTTCTACTCACTTAAAATGACCTATTAGGTTTAGGAGATGAGGACTTGGCTTTTGCAAAATCAACCAGATCTTTGAACAGTGCATCTTCAGTAGAATTTTCTCGCCCGGTATTGGCAGGTGATTTGATAGAGAGATTCTGAGTTTGCCCGACTAAGCTGTCGTAAGAAGAACCAGATCCACTACTCGAGTGAGAGACACCACGACCATAAGAGTTTTGCTCGAAAAATTGCTGTCTCTGGTTATACCGGGAAGGTGGAGGTGGGAGCGGGCTGGGGGCAGGAACGTCCCAAGGAGCCGGAGGCAACTCATCAGAAGATTTGCTTTTTGGAACAGGTTCGTTGTATGGGGATTTTGGAGTAAACATTGATGCTGTCGGATTTATCAAATCGTTGGGAGGGGAGGTGGATAACTTCGGGTTCGCGTTAGGGGTTGAGTTTCGGCCATTTGACTGAGATTGAGCAGCAATAGGAGTTGATCCTGATCTTCCCGAAGATCGTTCTGATTCATAGAAATCCCCACTTAGATAATCAACCGTACCAGAGTCAGAACTGGTAGGTTTGGCTAATGATGGTGGAGGAACAATTGGTTTGGTCCAAGTAGGTTCACTCTTTCCAGCAATGGGCTTCCGTGACTGCCCTTGCAATGTATCCCTTGATGATCTGTAATTAATGCAGTAAATAACATCAATACCTCATGCAAGAAAGGTTCGGAAAATTTATCAAAGTACAATTTGATGTTCTGTTAATAAGATAACGAAAATGTAATGCGTACTTCCAGCATCTGAACATGTGACGCCTCATATTGTACCTCTATGCAAATAACTTCTATCTATAATCCCGTTTGTCCTAGAATACGAGTTGATTTTACAAGCTCTGGGTAGTTTTGGTAGCTAGAATTTTGATTTTAATATATTAGAAGTTTCATAAGATTATTTTTTTTTTTAACTATGTAGAAGAAACCTAATATTTTCAATTTAGATGCAACATTATTATTAATTACAAGAATCTTGAACCTAAAAATTTCCTTGGTCACATACATCTTCAAATGTGCATCACCTAATCTCTAGTCAAAGAGGAAAGGCTAATAGAGGTTTTTACGGCATAGTTATCTGTAGTTGCATATTCTTGAAGCAGCCCCTGTAGAATGCACAAAGTACGATAAGAAATGAATCCAAACAAGAAAATAGTGTAATTAAGTTAACCTGTGTGCTAACTGAGCAAAATCATCTTCTGACTCATCATCCTCGTGATTGACATTCATAAGAGGTGCAACTGGAGTCTCTGTTGTCCCTAACGCAACTGTTGGGGTTCCTTTGGCAATTTCATCATGCTTATTCAGAACGCGCTGCAAATTATCATTCAGTGCTAATCCCTTGCATAGAAGATCCTCGTCCCTGAAAAAAAGAAGTGGCAATTCCTCTTAGAAAATGAAATTCAAAATTATCGAAATACCAAGAAAAGCTATATTCTTACGCAGTATTATTCACGAGAACTGTGACTCGCTTCTGATATGAACGGCACTGTTCAACAAGGTCGCCGATCACCTCGTCCTTTACACCCTGTGTCCAAATCCAAAAGGTTAATAAACAGAAGTATGAATAATCTACAGTAGAAATATAGTTCTTATTAAAGAAAATCCTAAAAGTTAATGAACCAAAAATATGAATAATCTACAGCAAAAACAGCATTCTTCTTCCCAGAGATCCGTGCTTTCAACTTATTTATAACAAAATCTAAGCTGCATCAAGTTCGTCACTCTCCATGGGAAAATCACATAAGAAATCTAGCATAGTACCTTAAGAATCAAATTTGATCATTCCCATTTCTTTCCTCAATCCCAATAGAGTATCAATTTCCCAATATTACATTCCACCCAACAGATGCTACTTTTAAGTTATTTCCAAGAAATTGTTGTTAGTAGCTAAGAAGACATGTTTACTCTATTATGTATTCTTAATCCATTGGTTCTAATTAAGATATCACAATATGATCATGCCGCCAGCCTCTGACTTCAACAGAGAGATAGCCTTTATAAAATACTATGTTATTCTGCATCAGGATCGGACTATTATAGGGATATCAAGGCACCACCAAAATATTATTCAAGTACTTGTAGAAATACATCATAGTTAAATTTTAATGACTTCGTCCCGCATATGCACAAGAAAGGATATGCTTACTACAGTAATAATAGTCAAAGCATTCAAATCCATAAGTGTAATAGTTGACAATATATTATCACTGGGAACAAGAAATGCCTAGAGAAGAGTTGAGAACAAAGTGGCACCTCCTATAAGATATTCTATTTATTGCTACTTCCGTCAATGAGCTAGGAGAGAACATTGTCTTTCCAGTAAAAAAACCTTTTGCCCCCAGCAACAGAGACAATTTTGTAATGGATTAAAAACACAGTTAGTCACCCAACTTATTGCATTGTTTTCACTATGGTCACCAAGGTTGTTCCTTGTTTAACTTTCATTTTTGTTGTAATTTAAGCATTATGTCTCACTCATTCTCCTGAATAAAAAGTGGTTTTTTGTTTATGTTCATAAAGCATAAAAATGAATTATTGGGAGAGCCATAAAATTAATAGAGATACTAATATGGCTAATGAAAAAAAAATAAGTAGCATGAAAAATCATTATGTGCATTGTTTTTATCCTCCAGATCGACAGTCTTTTTATGCACTTTTCCAAAGTAAGGAGAAGAATCTAAATCCTCTTCCCGAATCCCTCACAGCCCCCCTCCCCCCATCACCACTACTTCCATGGCCACCAAGTTACATTCTGTTAATTAAACATAGGTCGACGGAGTGACTATTTTAATACAAAAATGGAAGTTCAGTGTCCAATTTGGAGTAAAGCCCCTGTTTGACAACCATTAAGACAACCATTAAAATGAGTTTTCTATTGAGGAAAATGAGTTTTGGAATAGTGACTTTTTTGAAAATGTGTGGTTATAAAGTAGGAAAAAGTTGTGGTTTACGATTAAAATATTTTATTGTGAGATTGTGTGACTGAAAATGAGTTTAAAAAAAAAAAAGAATTTAGTTTTAATGGTTGTCGAACAGGGGAAAACAAAAGTTTGGTGACCAAAGTGAAAATATTATATAAGTTGAGTGATTAACATTGTTTTTAACCCATTTTGTAACACCGAAGGTACAAAAATAGTCAATCTTAGAAAGAGAAAAACACCACCACAAAAAATTAAAATAAAAATTATAACCTGACGATTCTTTGGATCCAAGGCACGAAGCATTTCCATCAAAACATCCGCAAGTCCCTCAGCATTTTGAATTTCTGACAAGCTGCACCATAAAAAAAAAAATGAAAAACTTATAATTAAGTTCTGCAATCCATGTGACTATGGTAGTCATGAGCTTCTTTGCTTTAGTACTATGAAAGAAGTCTTAAGCATTACCAGCAGTACTAACTACTGGAATACTGACTTTCCATTTTGTTTCCTAATGAGGGCTACAACTTCTTAAGCATTCATTGGTTTGAATGGAGAAAATGGTCCAGCGAAAAACTTTAGCATCAGGACTAAACAATTCATTGAATGTATTTAAACCAGCCCCATCAAAGTTCTTGTAAAAAAATTTTTGCTTTTTAATCCTAAGAATGAAGCAAACTAGAAGCATGTTTTGCTAAACTTTAAAAGTTAAGCCCTTGTTTGATATCCATTTTTCTTAAAATGCATTTTTCTCGTTCTTCTTTTCATCAACACATTCTTAAATAAAATAATATTACACAAAAATCCAAAAAATTTCCTTATTTTTTAACCACACATTCTCCATCAATCTACTATTTTAAAATGCAATCTTACTATAAAAATGGGAAACTAACAGGCTTTACTGAGTAAATAAATTTCACAAAAATAAAAATTTATGATCAAAGTTGGAAAAAAGGATCCTGCTAGGCTAAGCTAAAAGTTATAAAAAAGTAACTTTTTTTGAAAAGTGGATGGAGACATACTTCACAGAAAAGTTAAAAGATATATTTAAACTTAGCCAGACATGTTGCATACAGTTATTTATTTGGACAGCAGTTGCTTTCACAATAAGTAACTTGTTTAATTAAAAAGCAAGACATCCAAACACAGGGAAACAGAGCTCTAACTAAACTATTTAGCCAATAATTGTAGTCATATACAGTTAAAACCAATCATCCCCACTAAACTCTCCACTTGCTAAGAACAACATTTTCAACCCTAGCAGTCGGAGAAAGTAAAAGCATTTTTCAGTTTAGAAATAAACATCACGATAATAATGAAACTATTTTATTTATGTAGCTAAAGCTTCGACCGATCAGTGCAATGCAAAAATTGACAGAGAAGGATAAACCTGAGCCCAGAGGCATCAGACTGAAGAGAGGCCTGAACAGCAGCTTCCTCATATGCAGAAGCAGAATACTCTATTGGATGTGTTTGTGGTGGGGTGAATAGTGGTACGCTGTTTTCCTCTCGAGGTGGGAATTCTACTCCAGCAGACTGTCATTTTCAAACAGAAGTGAGTTCTTGAACTTTAATGGCATGTTCATTTGGATGATTGATAGCACTGGACAATGCTAAGGAAGAAAAAAGATAAAATCTTATGGATTGTATTCTCAAGTCCTATCTAACATTGTGTAACACAAATGCACTGAAGATGGAGGGATCGAGTAAACAGAAAAGGAAGATATAGTTATATCAGTCAAGTATCAAATACAAGGAAGCAAGTTAGATAAGTTAATTTAATCGTATACAAGTCATGCTGTAATACAAAATCATGTGAAATTAGAATGTAAACTAACACACTGCAGAGACCAATTGTTACATTCATAGTTAAGGCCAGAGAATTAGCAAAGCATAAGGCATTGGTCTCTTGAAGGTTAATGGCATTATTAAGAAAAGAAAAAAAACTAAAATCTTGTTCATTGTAGTGTCTAGTATAGTCTAAATACTATATGCAAAAAGGGTTCTGCAAAAGAAAAATAATTTACTCAATCAGAAAGCCCTCGGATCTCCCTCCCCCTCCCTCCCTTGCCCTCACGTGCACAACAAAAAAGCTTATACAAATAATCTGGCATGTATTTCTTTGCTACAATGTAAATTATTTTCTAGAGGTCGTGAAAATTGATTGTATTCTCTTGTATTTGGTATCATTTACTCGATTCCAAAATAAAAATTCTCCGTGCGTAATTGCATTTTAAAAATGAAATAATTTCCGGCCAAATCTTTTTTTTTTGATGCATAATTTCATCAGTTTCCCAACAATATAGATGCAAGCACAAGAATGTTAACAATTTATCATGTATAGAGTAATAAGCACGGATACGAATACGATACGGGTACGCCGATACGACTTTTTAAAAAAAAAAATTAGGATATGTAGATACATGTTATGAAATTCAATATAATTTCATTAATATAAAAAAATTAAAACGGAAGCATAATAGTAAAAATAAAATAAAATAAAATATTAAAACATTTTATCTTAATCCTTAATTGTCCAAACTTCATTTTCATCATTATCAACTTCTTCTTTATCATTAAAAATAACAATATCCAACTCTAACTAATCTAATGATAGATTAGCAACCACAAGCAATCCAATTCCTTTAAGAGTATCAAATGAGTCTTCGACAATGTGCTACATTTTGTATTCTCCTTTCGAATAGTACTACATTTTGGATTCTCCTTTCGAATAGTAATCTAATTTTCTTGATAAACTAATTGGGTATTTTCAATAAATATTATTAATATTCAATAAGTTATTAAAATAATTAGAAAATTCATATGTATCGGACACGTACTGAAAATAATTAAAAAGTATGTATCCAATACGTACCGAAAGTTCTAAAAGTATAAAATAATTAAAAAACATGCATATGGTACGTATTGGGGGATATTTGAGAGTATCCAAGCTTGAATATGTATCGAATACGGGTACGTAATGAGTTTACAAGTATTCATGCTTCTTCGTGTACCAAACTACATCCAAACAAATATATGTAGCCATTGCACGTAAACCCTGTTTGATTCCCATTTCTGGAGTAAAATGTATAATGGAATGGTGATTTTTTTAAGAATATGTGATTATGAAGTAAGGAAAATGTTTTAAAATACGTGTATAATTATTTTATGGCAGAATGTATGGTTGAAACTGAGTTTTGAAAGAATGAATTTTTGTAAAAATGGAGCTAAATAAGCTCATAGAACTGTACTCGTGTATATTATTATATCTAAAAATACTATTATTGGGCAACATCAGGTGAGCATTTATCCTTTGCGCATTTTCAAATTAGCTTCTTCATAGTTTTCATCAGTGAGAGAGAAATTTCAATGCATAACTTAGAGGGAATCATGCATCCATAGGTAGCAGAAAAACTGCCTCGACATTCAACAAAAGCTTTAAGATGAGAGAGGAGAGGCAATATATTTAAGTTAATATGATCTTTTTTTCAAAGCTTGTAAGCATCTTAAAAGTTTGTTTTCCATGCAGATCCCTCTAGATGCTTAAATAAATATTTTGTGAAAAAATATTTTTCCCAAATTGAGATAAATAATACTGTAAGAACTAAACAACATTTTAACAAAAACATCCAGCCCAGCTTCTTCTTCTCATACTCAAGTTATTTGTGCGCAAATACCAAGGAAAAGATGCCTGAAGCCAATAAAAGCTAGGATGCATGTATCAGCGGATCAATGATAAAAGCTACCTCGACACAGAGAAAAGCATTGGCATGAGTGTGAGAGTGTGTGTGTGTGTGTGTGTGTGAGAGAGAGAGAGAGAGAGAGAGAGGTCGTTTAACAGTTCTTTTTATATTGAATGTATCTATCATCTGTTTTACAAATCTTAAAATACAAACTGATTCTACTGTAATTGTAAAGGAGAAAACAATATTTCTCCTATAGACATTTCACCTTTTGATGATATTCTATCAATAGGAATATAATATCAAGGATACTAACAGCATGAGCTAATAATGATTATATAAATGAAATAACAGAAGGTTGCAAGTAAATGTCAATCTACTTCGAGCAAATAGAGATAACGGCATATAAGCTCAGTTTTACAAATGAAATGTGATTAAGCTTTCACTGCAAAGAGTTAAATGAACTTATTTATATAAAATAATTGTGCTGACATATAAAAAGCAAAAAGAGACGTAAATTACCTTCAGTTCGTTATAGGCAGCATAGTATTGGGGAAGCCTACCCCTTGGTCCCCCAAAGGCTTCTTGCCAAGTATCTATCAAGATTAAGATTTTCTCCCTCACATTTAAATCAGGCTGCAAAAGTTTAATTGAATGCAATATATATAAGTTACATTAGGGTCTTGAAGGGTAATAAAAAAAAAGATATCAAGAGAAAAAATATTATCACCTTCTTCTTCACTATTTTGACCATTTCATGTAGAATATCCCGCTCAATGATCTGCTGAAACAGATTCTCCCCACAATTTTTGGTAAGAGTCTCCAGAACCTAGAAAGAAACATATCTGTAAGGATATACTTTGTACAATTTCCTTATATCAAAACCCTTTTATCCACAGAGTATATATTAGTTCAAAATTTGACCAATGTTGCCGTCAACATTCTACTGTAAGTATACTTTCCCACAGTCCACATAGTAAATCTTGAAAATGTGCTGTGTACAGGTTAATGATTTAAATTTATCAAATTACAGAAATTTTTCCGTGTTTGTAAACGTATGTCAAAGAGATAAGGGAAAAAGTGAAAATACTCACAAATAATGCAAGGAGCTGTATCTTAGGGTTTTTACTCCCCAATCTTTTCTTGAGTATCTTCAGTGCATCCTTTGCTTGCCTGTGATTTCAATTTCATGAGATAAGAAAAAAATATCATTTACTTCATCCTTTCCAATAGAATATTAAGGAAGCTAAAAGTACATAAAATATGATCCAGCGAGATTCAAGTTTTAGAAGAAATAAAAAATTGAACTGAAAATATATATCTTGAATAACATCAAGATACATAACAGTAGTAGAATGCTATGCCTATACTATTTGTCATAATGTATCCAACTTCATGCAGGTTATCATAATATTATCCTTTAAAATTTTGAGCAATCCATAATATGGGTTGTATATGTAAGTTCAATATTTGCCCCAAATCCACTACGCATCACATTGTGTCTGTCATGATTATCATAGTTTCAAACTTTTCAAAATTCCAAATTTGACACTCGAATTCAAAATTTTGTAAGGGGAAAGAAAACCTCCTCAAAGCATGATACATACATTTCCTCGTTTGATCAAAAAAAAAACATCTATTAATGCTTAGTGAGATGTATATCTTGTAATATTATTCACTGACCCTACCTAAAATCACATTCTCGCTATTCACTCCATTTCAAATGCGTGTAATATATCAACTATTACCAAAATTTATCCAGGGCGAAAAATAAGTAGATGGCATCTACTGTTTGCAATCAATATTAAAATTAGCATCACTGGAAATCTATCACATCGAGCATGTTTTGCTAAGCTTAAAAAGGCTTGCTTAAAAATTTTACTTGTAAGGAAATAAGTATAACCAAGTAAATTTTTAATTGATCAACATTAAAAATAAGTATGTCTCTGACAATAAGGTAAGAGTTTATTTCAAGAAAATTAACTTTTATTTAATAAAAAAATTAGATTAAAGTAGCTTATACAAGAGTTACTGATTTTTAACTTTAGCCAAACATGCTCGTTGCAATTAAAAATAGATAAAAAATTCAGGCCACACAAATGAAAAATACTCTAGCCCCCAAAAAAGTCTTCCATGGTACAACCACGACCCTAAAAATCAATATGACAATAAAACAGCAACATCAATGATGTGAATCATCTGGACTAAAAAAAACAAGAACCACAAAGGAAAATATAAAAATCTATTCAAGTAAAAGTTACACGAAAAAATAAATATGCACTTGGAAAAGAAAAATAAACGAAACGATACCCAGGATCCATATTTATGACATCACAAAGCTCTATGTTCACTGCCCAGTCTGGACCAACCAACATGTCACTAGTTGCCCTCTCAGCAATAGCCGCCGCGTTAGCCATATTTGTCTATTTTATAATGCCGGTTTCTTTAACTTCCTGAAACAAACACAAACTCGACACAGTCAATCCACATCACCAATTGAATAACCGGGGTATCTACAGAATACAGACAAACAGAGCGGCAAAGAAATCCAAACAACAAAATATATTGAAGACTGGGCACACCCATTGCATCATCTAAGACACATAAACAGATCTGACACATTTTCTAGCACGATCGAATGACAATAGGAAGAGCCCAGAAAGAAACTAATATGCTCAAATATACACAAAATTAAACTCTAGAATTATATATGATAATCAAGCGGCCTCAGAAGTAAAGTAAGAGATAAAGCAAAACTTATAATTAAGAAACCAAGCTATAATTCTTTTTCTCTTAGCATAAATGCAAACCCACTATCAATTTAAATTACGAAAAATCACCAAACGAATACACAAAGTCCTTAAAGAAAGTAACCAAAAATCTAATTCCAACCAGCAAAATAACATCCAAGAATAAAGTCTCCATTCCGAAATCAATCACAGAAAAAAATTGAAAAAGAAAAAAAAAAAAAAAAAAGAACCAAATAAATCTTTAAAGATCGAGTAACTTCAACCAAATAAAGAGAACAGTTCATAGAATCACAATGATCAATCAATCTCAAGAATTAAAAGAATCAAATTCAGGCAAAGAAAATACCAAAGCAGAAAAAGTCAGGATCTTTAGAAGATTACCGGTCAGAACCAACCCACCGTCTAGTTTAGTTTATAGAGATATATTAAATACAAGAATATATGTATAAATATTGAGAGAGAGAGAGAGAGATTGTAGAATGAAGAGACTTTGCTCTATATGGGGTTTTGGTAAAATTGACAGAAAAATTATATTATAGAAATTCTTCAATGCGAGAGCGTCCAGGTGTTTGGAACCATGTAATCCAAAATTTACCACTCAAGAGTACTTAGGTTCCATTCAATTCTTTTTAGCCCCTGTTTGTCAACAATTATTTGAAAAAACTAAGAGCATGTTCTTTTTACCAATTTCAAGTCGTTTTATGTTTTTCGATTTTTCAAAACAGCGAAAACACATTCTTTTTCTCATTTTCGAAAACGTGTTTTTGAAAACAAGTTAAAAATTTATAAAGAAAATTCAAAATGACAAATTTGTTATTTTGAGAGTTTTCAGTTATAATCAAGTCAAAATTTTCAAAACGCGTTTTGGGTGTTTTCAAACAATTTTTTAAAATACCAAAAAGTATACATTTTCAACAATTTCAAAATTGACACTTAAAACACAAAACTCAAAATGAATTCAAAAATCAACCCATAAAAGTGAAACGTAAAGAGAACAATTCCTAATATTTTCAATAGTGCATTTTAGGAGAATATATGATTAAAAAGTAAACAAAAATTAAATTTACGTGCAGAATATTGTATTATGTGAATGTTTGATTTAAAATAAACATATAGAAAAAATTCAAATAACGATTATCAAATAGAAGCTTAATTTCAAAATGCAAAACTTTAGATTTTAATACAATAAAGTCCTTTAGACCGAAATCTTCAAGAATTTCATGAAATGTGTCACTTGATTCACACGTGATCACTTTGAATAGAGGTAACCCATAATAACCCATTATATTTCTCTAAAAAAAATAGAGAATTTTTTATCTTCTTTATCATTAAAACCACTTAATCGAGTGGGAGGGTATGAAAATAATAGGGGATTATGGATGGTGATGGAGGTCGCAATAGGTGAAAGGTATAGCGGTGGATCCTGAAAATGAATGTGATTTTCATTATTAGTTTCCTTTCTTCTAATTATTTATTTATTTTGTGAGGGAAAAAGAAAAAAAGTATAAACAGTTCCTTCTAGAAGGACGTCCTTGCACCTATTGAAACTTTGAAGATCTCAAAATCCAAGAAAAATTAAAAATGGTGACTCAAATGCTCCAAGTTATAAAGTTTGGAGGCCACTGCTGCAAATTTCCCTAATTACACAACATAATAGTTTACCATCCACTGACCATATTCTCTTGCTTTAACCCTTGGTCTGTCACGGGAGATTATCACAGCTTTGTCGTTTTATAATTCTATAGTTTTGACTTTTCGATTTCTTGACTACTAAGCAAATAGGATTCCAGAAGCGCAATTATTGAGTCTCGTTTGGCGACCAATATTTAGGAAAAATAATAATTTAAACAGTGATTTTTAAAAGAATGTGTGATTATAAAGTGATAAAAAATTGAATTTTTATATAAAATATTTTATTCGATGGATGTATGATTGAAAATGAATATTTAAAAAAAATGAAAATTTAAATAATGATTGTCAAACGGCTGAAATTGCCCACCAAAATGGTCAATTTTGCCACAGTGGTTTACTGTTTGGTGTTTACATTGACCATTGCTGGTTGACCAGAGACACCCTATACTAATTATTCAAATCATTAAAAAAATTAAGGATTAGTATGGTTTTTTGTTTTCAAATCATTAAAAAATTAAGGATTAGTATGGTTTTTTGTTTTCAATTTTACAGATTACATAAAATTTGTTTGAATTGATATTTTAAAAATATATTTTCAAAAATATATTTAAACTTTATAATATAAACTCATAACACATTTTTGATGTTTTCAGTATTTTTAATGAAATCTCTAAAAACACTCAAAAAATGGGAAATGAGCATTAAAATAAAATTTTAAATTTAGAATTCTAATATATATATAGTAAAATTTCCAGAAAAATAAAATTCATAAAAATAAAAAAATTGAAAATTTTCTAAAAAAATAATAAAATTTTGAAAAAAAAAATTGTAATTTTTTTCATAAAAATAAAAAATGAAATTTGTAAAATGAAAAGAATGAAAACTATTCAAGTTGTTAATGATTATTTACATAAAAAATTTAAAAATATGTTTAAACTAATACGAATAAAAATTATCTATCTATATCGATAATTTTTATTTCTTATATTTTGCCAACTCAATTTATTTTTAAAAAAAAAACTTGTAGAGAAAAAAATGTTGTAAGATTCATTAACTTTAATCTGTATATATATTATTGATAATATATTAATATAAACTTGTTCTATTTTGTTGAATAATCAAATTTCATGAAATAAAATGTCAAAAACCATTTTTTTCAAAATTTCAAACCAAAAGTGTTGTCTAATTTTTTGTTTGAAAAATAATTTTTCAAAATGACAAGTTAAACGTGTTTTTAGTAATATTAAAATAAACCCTCAAATTAAAAATTGAAAATGAACTAAAAGTTGAAATACAAATCAAACGGACCATAAGATTCTTCAAAAAATTATATCTAATAGTTAATAATTTTATGGTCAACTCTTTTCACATGTTATTGTTATTGTTATTATTATTATTATTGTATAATTTAAGGGTTTAATTTATACTTTTGTAACTCGAAGAAGTATAAAATCTTCCATTGAAGAATAGTGTGAAAAATAACAGAATGCACGTCTTTTTTATTTTTCCGATATGAAGCTTCTCATTTTCAGTAGGGAAATTTGATAAGATAGCATATTCTCAAAGGTTGTTTGGAAAAATGGCATTTGACCATGTTAAACATTAAACTCCCTAAAATACCCCTAATATAAAAATTTCAAACAAGTCATCATAATATAAAAAGATTACAAAGAAGTTCTTAAAACTATCAATAACATTATTTATTTAAATTTTTTATTTATTTGATTTATAATTTTTTATTTTATTTTTGTTCGCTCAAGTAGCACCCTTCAAATTGGTATCAGAGCCATAAAGATCGTGGAAATTACAAAAATAAATAGATATTATATGTTAATAGGAAATAGAGGATGTTATATATTTTTAGAATATATTCCTAATAGATTAAAAATAATAACATTAATTATAATCAAAGAATTACCTATAGAAATAAAAGAGCAAATATTAGAAAAAATAATAATAGGAACAATAAAGGATAAATATATATATGAAAAAATTATTGAAGAATTTGAAGATGAAGAAAGTTTTCTATATCCTAACTATATAAAAGA